>VMDO01015964.1:0-49383 GCA_007922755.1 Pedetes capensis
GGGACGGGGAGGGCTTTGGAAGTTTTTTACTCAGACTAGTGACCCTGGTTGCTCTCTCCTGCCCCATGATGCCATGAAGTTATCTGACACAGGTCCTGTTGCGGCCATCTCCATGTCTGTTCTACCGCTATTATGGACTGATCCTCTGACTGTGAGCTTCCAGTAAGCCTTTTCCTACATAAGTTTGTTTGGATTAGTTTTTCTGCTACACTGATGACAGCTGACTAATATACTCACTTTCCACATCTGTGAATAGGCATAAAAGAAACTTATTTCAACAAGGATATAGTAAAGATTGCAGCAGATAATATATGAGGGATTCTTGGTGTGGAGTAGGTGTTTAGTAACAGGGTATACTTCTGTGGGCTGAGACTTAGCTCAGTTGGTAGAGCGCTGCTCTGCAGCCTCTGAGGTCCTAAGTTCAATTCCCAGTACCGCAAAATGGGAGAAGGACGTGACAACCCACTCCCAAGGCAATCCCGAAACAGTCATTAGAAACCCTATGAGGGTCGCTATGAGTCGGACTTGACTCTACAGCACCTAACAACAACAACATACTTCTCTGAGTTGAGAAATGACTCCATGCTAACTGCAAAATAGTAGATGTGAGGAACTTCTTCTGAGAAGTAAGGCACCTGCTGCTGATTCTAGATGTCTGTCACTAAGCTCAGCGTGTTTTAAATGAGTTCCAGACAAAATATTGATGTGTTCTATAGATAATTGCTTGCAGCTGTAGCCCTGTGGCATCTGATCCTGGCAGATCTTGGAAGCTAAGCAGGGTGGGGCCTGGTTAGTACCTGGATGGGAGACCACCTGGGAACACCAGAAGCTGTAGTCTTGGGAGAAGGACCTGGCAACCCCCTCCCAAAAATCAATCTGCCATTGAAAACCTTATGAACAACAGAGAAGCACTGACAATAGTGTTTCCTCTGTTGTACAGAGGGTCGCTATGAGTTGGATACCTACTCGACAGCACCTAACAACAACAACAACAACAACAACATAGATAATTATTCTTTTAGCAGAAAGGGGAACAGATGTTAAGACAACCAGCAAGTGTGGAGACCCTGGGCCAATTATATGCTCTGGGTTTTAGTTCCTCATTTGAAAAACAGGAGAGTTGGACTTGATGATAAGGCCCTAAGGCCCTTTTTAATTCTAAAGTTCTATGCTTCTCCTGCTAAAAATCTCTGGGAGAACCTTCCTCCCCCTACTCCTCCCTGAGAAAAAGCCTGTGTGATGCTCTGTTTCACCCCTGCTTCCCACACTGGTCTGCCACCTGAGGACATATTAGCTGCCTTTTGTTGTCACTAACCTCATGTTTTCAAAGAAAATCTCTTTTGTCCATTGAAATGTGAAAAGGTGTGGTTTACAACTCAACATCACTTTGATTTTTTTGTTTGGACCTCAGAGAAAATAGTTCGAACTCATTTAACACAATCACGAGAAATATTAGCCCTCAGTACCTTCAACACCAAGACCCAAGAGTTCTAGGCCTCCTGGGATGAGCCTTTGTGAAGGTCTAAAAATGCAGGCACATATTGATACTATACAAGCTCTTAAGTCCACAGGAGTCTGCTGGTGCTCAAAGGAGAGCAATCAAAAACCTAAATTAATAATTATGTCAATAGATTTTCCTAAGGAAAGAAAAAAATCATCCATGCCCGAGGCTACCGCTAAAAAAAAAAAAAAAAAGATTCCAAGTAGGAAGGAAGAATTAATAAAGTATCCAGAGGCTCAGTTTGATAATATTCACTTTTAAATTTGGAGAGCAAATGTGTTATCATGACCTTTATCTTCTACCAGCCCTACACATGTGTGTGAATGTGTATACAGCACATTCATGCACACATGTATTTCTAATTTCTGTCAAATACAGGAAACTGGAAGTAAAGGAAATTTGAATATATATACATATATGTGCATATGTGTGTATGTGTATATATATATATATATACACACATTATCATTTATCTACATTGTTATATACATTTTGATTTTTCCCTGATTTCACCATCATTTGGATAGTTGTGGTGATAAATAATATTAACTACAGAAAATAGCAGGTATGAGACATTTTGACCAACCTAACATTTAGCTCCATTGGTAGAGCGCTGCTGTATGCTCTCTGAGGCCCTGGCTTCAATTCCCAGCACTGCAAAAATAAGAGATGGACATGGTAGCCCACTCCTGAAACAATCAGCCATTGAAAACCCTATAAGGGTCATAATAAGTTGGACACAACTCAATGATGCCTCAAAACAAACAACAATACAGGTGTAAATTCTGTGTGGTTTTGTGTTTGGGAGTAGTTGTCTTTTTTCCTGTGTTAATATGAATTCAACAAAACACTTCAAAATCCAGGTTATACACAGTTGCAAAGGCAAATGTGTGAAGCTTCATAATTCTCTTCTGTTACAGTTGGTTGAGTTACTTTTCTCTATCACAAGGTGACCCTTCTGCAAAAATCTGAAATACTTGCTCTGTTGGCATCAGGCAGACTTGGCAAGACAGAAATCCAACATACCCATTCATTTAAAAAAGAAAATCTATCCAAATTGAGTTCCAAAGCTTTCACTCAAGTGTTGTTTATAAAAACTGTTAAATATTTAGATAATCAATTTTCAAAGTAGCAGTTCCTAGAACTGTGTTCTATGAAGCTGCCAAGATACCTGATTTTGACCTCAAAATTAATTTCACAAAATTTTAAATTTAGTTTAAATTCAATGTAGAATTGATTCAGAGCCACAGGTAGTTAAAGTCCATGAGCACACAGCAGAATCTCTGGTGCCTGGTACAGCTTCAGGACCATTGAAACCAAAACTTTCCCCATGTGACCTTCATTCTGGGACAGAATCACTTTTGAATTAAAAACTTTTCATCTCACAGAAAATGAAAAATAATGAGCAATTTCTTTGGGTTACGTATCTCTGTTGCCAGAAAAATAAAAGACATCAAAATTTTTCAGTAACATACATAAGAGGCACTGTTTTTGCTTTTATGTAAAGTATCAATTCCACATGTAATTGCTGAATATTTTCTAAATTAAGAGCCCATGTGGTGAGCGGGTGCACACAAAAAGATAATCAGAAAAAATCTCAGCATTAAAATATAGCCTCCAAGTAAAAACACATAAATCATGTTGGCAAGGCCCAGGCTGCTGTGAAAATTACTGCTCTCCGCCTTGTGTTTCTGTTGGGTCTGGTGCACAGGAACTGCAAAATGACTGGGTCTGTGAATGTCACGTCACAAGGTAAAGGCAACCAAAACAAATGGCTACAAGCCACAAAGTCAAAGACCAAACACAAGGCCACATAGAGATATGTCACTGGATTATCACCGTTTTTCCTAGGAGATGACTTAGAGTCTAATTTCTAATTTTCCGTCCACTGCTTAATAAACTAACTTCACCAAAGGAGCCACTTTGCTAACTGAGGACAATACAATCTTCTTTCCCGGAACAACCACTGTAATTTCTTGCAGTGATTCCCAGATCCAGGAGATGGGACTTCCTTTATTTCCTTAGTTCTTTGTTCAGAGCATGTTACTCTGAATAACTAAAAATCTTTCTGAGGCTAGATGCGGTGACACTGCCTGTAATCCTAGAGACTCTGGAGACAGGCACAGGAGAATCACAGGTTTGAGGCCAGAGGCAGCCTGTGTAATTTAGCAAGATCCTGTCTTAAGATAAAAAAATAAACAATGGGCTGTGGGTTCAGCCCAGTGGTAGAGTACTTGCAAAGTATATTCAAGGTGCTGGGTTCAACTACAAAGTACCACAAAAAAGAAAAAAAATTTTTTCTTATCTCCCAGTGTCTTAGCCCATTTTCTGTTGTTATAACGAAATACCTAACACCAGGTAATTTATAAAGAGTAGAAGTTTACTTGGCTTAGATAGGAAGGGGGGAGGGGGGAAACATAGAGGAGGGTAAGGGGTAACCTATATGAATAATGCTTATCAAATTGCATATATGAAAATTGTCACAACGAAAAGCATGTCAAAATGAATCACATTATGATGTACATTAAAAATTTCTAATAAAAAAAAAAAAAAAAAAAAAGTTTACTTGGCTCACAGTTCTGGAGGCCAGCAAGTCCAAGAGCATGATGCCAGCATCTGCTTGTCATTTTGTGAGAGTCTTTTTGCTGTGTCATTATATCGTGGAGGGTATCACATGGTATCACAGATTAAGTGTGCTTGCTCAGGTCCCTTCTTTTATAAAGCCACTAACGCTGTCTCAGGGGCCCTACTCACATGACCTCATCTAATCCTAATCACCTCCCCAAAGTCCTACCTCCAAATACCAGTACCATATGAATTAGGCGACTAAGTTTCTAGCACATGAACTTTGGGGGGAACACATCTGAGCCATAGCACTTGGACTCTCCCGCTGCTCACAAATGGTACCCCTAATGCTGGCTGGTCATCTCACAAATATCACAAGGGGCCAGGCTGAGGGGGTGCCTGTGCTCAGCACAATTCTGTGTCCACTTCTAGAAAATCAAAAGAAAGTGTGTGCAACTGGGGGTGGCTCTGCAAGAACTGAGGCAGGGTGCAGAGGGGAGCAGAGTGCTCGTCCATGTTGCTTTGTCCGGAGCTTTCAGAGGGGCATCAGAGTAAGAATAGATATTCTTTTGGTCTCCTCCATAAAAGAAAGGCATGCTCAAGTGACTCTTGAAACTCTTGCTGGCTCAGGACACAAAGAATCACTAGGAACAATATGTTATTCACCTGGGATGCATTAGTCAGGCTAGTAGAAACATTTGCAACCTGAGGACATGCGGGGATTTATGTGGAAGACTGACTTATCAGGTTTCCTCTTTCTGCATGTCCCAAGAGCAGTAATTTTTAACCTTGGCTGCACATTAGAGTCAACTGGGGAATCTTAAAATAATCCCAGTAGCTGGGTCACACCCCAGACCAATTAGATAAGAATCTCTGGAGGTGATACCCAGGTAAATCAATATTGTTTAAAGCACCCCTGGTGATTTCAATGCGCGGCCAATGTCAAGAACAGCTGTAGGAGAAGAATAATAGTAGCACAGACCTGGGTCTCAGGAGCTAAGAACAGAAGGGTGGAACTGTTCTCAGGTAAGAAGACTTACTGAAAGTGGTCTAGATTTCTAGGGTAACTGCCTAGTGTCTACTGAAAACTTATTTCAATTTTCTTCCTCAGGGTCCAAATCAAAGGGAGACAGCCTAAAAATAACTTAGCAGCAGCTTGTTTGGCTGATGGCTGTGCTGGAAATTCTAAGTTGTCTTTTAAGCTTATTGCCTTCTCCCTTTGAAATACTCTAACTATTAAGAACCAAGTTGCAGATCGATAAAAGGTCTTATTAATTGTGTTAACAAGTGTAAAAGGTCCAAACCAATAGTCAGTCCCTGAGTGTTCTCTGATACTCATCTAACTTTTTACCTAAAATCCAAGAAACGCTTAATGGGAAAAAACGCAACACAGACGGTTGAAGAGAACTGTATTTCCTTAAAGGAATGACAAGTGATACATTTTCTACATTAATTTATATCTGCCCTTCATCTCCACAGGCTCAATTAATAAAAGTTATGCATAAATCATATGAGATCATTAAATCAACCAGTTCACAGTGCTGACTAATTGGTAAATAAATACTTTATGAAAATGGTGATGCGTGTACAGATTCTGGTTTTCCTTTTAAAAGAGGGGGAAAAATAAAAAGAAACTTTATAGCTTTAGTATAGATTCCCATACCTCATCCAATTCAATTTTATAATTTTTCCAAGTTTTTTGTTTTCAGGGAAATAGACCATGAAAAATAGAGCCTTGCAAAAGAAACACAATCCTGCTTGAAAAGTTTAAAATCAAATAAAAATTTAGATTTATTTAATTAGCCAGATGCTTGGTAGCATGTATAGAAGACACTCTAAATCTGGGTGTTAAATTTTTTTCAATCTGCTGCTTTGACATTGTGCGAACATAACTATAGACGGAGGAAAAGAAGGCAATAATTCTTTGTCAGGATACCTTGAAAAAAAAAGATCTTTTGCAAATTCATTGGCTGAGGTTAATTTTTTTAAAGGTTACTGCTATGTGTGAGTATGTTGTTGTTGTTGTTGTTAGATGCCATAGAATCAGATTTGATAGTGACCCCAGGTTCAACAGAATGAAATACTCCCTGATTCTGTGCCAGGCACATGATTGTTTTCATGTTTAAATCCATTGTTGCAGACACTGTGTCGATCCATTTGGTTGAGGGTCTTCCTGCTTGTCATTGACCTGCCACTCTCCCTAACATAATGTCCTTCTTCAGGGATTGTTCCTTTCTGGCTACATGTCTAAAATACGTAAGATGCAGTCTAGACATCTTTGCTTCCAAGGAGCACTCTGGTTGCACTTTTTGTAGGACAGGTCTGTTGGTTGTTTTGGCAGTCCAAAATATCTTCAATATTTATCTCTAGCACCATAATTGAAAAGCATCAATTCTTCTCCTGGCTCCCTTATTCAATGTCCAGCTTTCACAACCATATGATGCAACTGAAAATACCATGGCATGAATCAGGCACACCTTCACCTTCAATGTGCCATCTTTACTTTTCAATATTTTAAAGAGGTCTTTTGCAACAGCTTTTCCCAATGCAATGCATCTTTTGATTTCTTGACTGCTGCTTCCGTGGGTGTTGATTGTAGAACTAAGTAAAGCAAAATCTTGGACAACCTCATTCTTTTCTCCGTTTATCATGAAGTTGCTTACTGGCCCAGTTGTAAGGATTTTTGTTTTGTTGATGTTGAGGCACAATCCATACTGAAGGTTGTGTTCTTTGACCTTTATTAGTAAATGTTTCAAATCCTCTTCACTTCCAGCAAAGAGAGTTGTGTCATATGCATAACACAGGATATTAACAAGTATTCCTGGGAATTCACTCCTGAAGCAATATCTGAAATAATCAGCCACTGAAAACCCTATGAATAGTGCAGAAGCACTGACATAGTTCTGGGCATGGCACAGTGTTTTTTGTTTTGTTGTATATAGGGCCATTTCTGACTCAGTGGCACCTAACGACAACATATGTGAGTAAAGAAAAAACTTTTTTCCCTTACCATGAGACCTGGGTTTGAGGTGAGGCTGTACTGCAGGCCAGTTGTGTGATTTTGGACAAAGTGCTAAACCAATGTACCTGACTTATCATCAAGGAAGAATAATGGTATCTCCTTATTAAGATATTGTCAGGATTAAATATGATACTGTATAAAAAACACTCCGCTTGGATATTGTTGTTGTTGTTAGGTGCCATTGAGTCAGTATCCGACTCATAGCGACCCTCTGTACAACAGGGGAAACACTATTGTCAGTGCTTCTCTGCTGTGCATAGGGTTTTCAATGGCAGATTGATTTTTGGGAGGGGGTTGCCAGGTCCTTCTCCCAAGCCTACAGCTTCTGGTGTTCCCAGGCAGTCTCCCATCCAGGTACTAACCAGGCCCAACCCTGCTTAGCTTCTGAGATCTGCCAGGATTGGATGCCACAGGGCTATGGCTGCAGGCCTGCTTGGATATAGGAGCAGAGTAAAATGCTCAAGAAATATTTGTTATTGTTATTTATTATACATAGACAACTCTAGTTCCTGTCTTGATTTTTGTACAGAGAAATGCAATTCTACTAGAAATGAATCTCTCAGAGCAAAGGCCCAGGTATCTTATATGCATAGAGACCAATTGTTGTTGTTGTTGTTGTTAGGTGCCGTTGAGTCAGTGTCTGACTCAGTGACCTTACCTACAACACACAAAACCCGTCAGTGCTCCTCTGCTATTCATAAGTTTTCAATGGCTGATTGTTTTTGTGGGGAGTAGGTTGCCGGGTCCTTTTCCCAAGCCTCCAGTACCTGGTGTTCCCAGGCAGTCTCCCATTTAAGTACTAACCAGGCCCGAACCTGCTTAGCTTCTGAGATCTGATGCCACAGTGTTATGGCTGCACGATAGAGACCAACAGCTCCAAGCAAAATTCAAATTTAGAAAAAGTATGCTTCTAGCCTCCACATGTCATTTTTATTTCTCATAGAGACTTTGAATGTGTCCATAGGAACGGTGGGGGCAAACTTGGAACTGATGCAATGTTCCTAGAGGCCTATGGGAGAAGGTTCAGGAAGAAGTGACCTAACTTGTGCCTGATAACTCAGGGGTGGGGACCAGAGGTGGAACTAGACTTGGTTCTTGCTCTCGAGAATGGATTATTCACACACAGAAATACACTCAAACACTTAGAAAAACTGTTGTTGTTGTTAGGTATCATGGAGTCAGGTCTGACTCATAGCGACCCTATGTACCACACAGATGAAACACTCCCTCACACTGTGGCATGCTCAGCACTATGTCAGCGCTTCTTTGCTATTCATAGGGTTTTCAATGGCTGATTGTGTTTTGGGAGTGGGCTGCCAGATCCTTCTCCCAAGCCTACATAACCTGGTGTTCCCAGGTGGTCTCCAATCCAAGGACTAGGCAGGTCTGACCTTGCTTAGCTTCTAAGACCTGACAGGATCAGATGCCAGGGTGATATGACTACAGGCTTTAGAAAAATTAGAGTCCAATTAAATTTTATTAGGAGACAGGGTATGGACTTCTCAGTGTGGCAGTAGTCTGAGGCAGGGACAGCGATCAGGAGTGGCTGGGGCCCCTGGGATGACTTCTGTGGTAAGGGCTGGGGTGTCCCTGACAGCTGCTATGGAGTAAGTATTGGTAGAGTGGTTGTGGCCCTCCAGTGGAAGCTCTGGGGGAGATTCTGTGAGACAATGAAAGAGAAAACTCCACTGTTTCTCTCGCTGGGGCCCCAAGAGAGCAAAGCCCCAATAATAATTATTTTTCTTAACAAAAATTTTAAATATTTAATACCTGTTGCCAGAGCCTATTTCACTGTTCTGGGAGGAGCTAGGAGCCATAACTTCTGCTGGGATTTTTAAAAAATTATTATTCTTAAAGAAAAGATTGAGAGAGGAAAAAGAAGTAGAGGAAGTGCACAGTGGTGAGGTGGGCGGTGGGAAATGGTGAGTAAAAGCCTGGCACAGAGGAAACTGGGTCTCTTCCTGGGCAAATACATTCTGGGGACTGGTAGAGCATGGCTGCCCCATTAGAGTAGCCTTCCTGGGGCTGTGCAGGGCACCCTTCACTAAGGAAGTGAGGTTGCACGTGCCACCCTGGCAGTGAGCCCAGAATTTGGAGAGGAGGGCAGCGAGGACCTCTTCCCTCCAAGTCTGTGCTGCTTTCGCAAAGCTTGACTCCACCTCCCCCACATTTTCCCTAAATGCCTATGTTGTTCTGTTTTCTTTCTAGAGTCTATGAAAGGAAGTTATTGTTACATCAACCTATCTCTCCACCCTCAAATCCTTCCCAAACTGCTTCTCTGAGTGACATCAAAACCTTCGCTTCCTGGGAATTTCCCAGACCTACTAGGAGTGCATCTCTGGCCATCAAGAACTTGAATCTGATTACAGTCCTACAACAACTACTTCACAAAGTGTACTAGTCAGCTTGTCTTTGCTGTGACAGAGAACTGACCAACGCAAACTTATGAAGAAAGATGATTTACTTGGGGGCTTATAGTTAGAAGATCAGTCCATAACGGCAGCAGGGTAAGTGGCAGCAGATGATCTCATGGCACAGTGGAGCAGGAGATAGAGCTACGGGACCCAGGGGGCTGGGTAAAAACCTCCAAAGGCCCAGCCCCAGTCACTCATTTCCACCAACTAGATCCTGCTTCTCCAAGCTCCCTAACCTCCTCCCAGGACAGCACCACCACCTGAGGACCAAACATTCAAATACATGACATTTGTTAGCCATTTAGATCCACATCGTAACACAAACTTATGCTGCTTGAAAGAGCCTGTGCTCCTATTATTTTTTCTTCCTGAAAAATGGGTAGAAAATAATTTCAGTCAACATGTTGCATTCCAGCTGTTGGCCCGTCCCACCTTGGAGTATGTCTTACATTAGATTAAGGTGATCATCAACTTTTTGGTGGTTTTAACCTGACAACAAGGCACATCTTTTGGCTCATTTACACTGCACAAATTTTACAGCTGTGTTAAAATGGTCATAAAAGATTCTTGCCTATTAGCTCATTAACATACACTATCTTCAAAAGCATATTATTGTACAAATGATGGCTACTATTGTAAATATTAGCTCTTATAATAGGTCAGATAGAGGTTTAGTTGCTTAGCTAACATTGTGAGAGTTGAGCAAGACTCATATTTTCATAGGAGGCTGCAGCCAATCACAAGGCCAAATGAAAGTTTAGCACAGCTGTAGGGTCCTCTTCCCCATAATCAGTGGCAGCACCCATTCCACAGACCCCTAAGTGAGAAAACAATCTCTGGAGAAGCAGTGGGTCTGCAGTGTAAACACAGCTTCAAGGCTGTCTTGTAGCAACTCTTTAACCAAGCTAAAGCCCCTAATATCTGCCTGCCTGGGGATTCTAGAGGCACTATTGGCTACAGCTATTAGAGAAGCAGTGTTTGGGCTTCCCCATGTACTGAGAGGCTTAAGAGAGAAGGGGATTCATTCGCCTTTTTGTGGAATCATTCAACAAATACTAATTTTGACCACTGAGTAAAGATACTTTGCTTGGCAAAATTTACAGTCAGGCTCTGTTCCTTCTTGTCCCAGCTGTACACTTCCTTTAAGAAAAATCCAGCTTTAGCAAAAGAACCACCCCACCCCCCATCCTCTATATCTGACTGTTCTTGGATGTCTGCTCAGTTTCCTTATCCTCCACCGTCCCCCAGCTCATGTATGACCACCCTGGTCTATCACCATGGATAAACACTGGAAACATTTTAAGGAAAAAAATCCCTGCAGAATGACAAATATATTTTACATAAATACAAAGTTTTAAAACATATACTATTTGTACTTTCATATATATGTGATATTGTGGGACCCCAATCCATTCCCAAAGCAATCCATAATCAGGCATTAAAAACCCTATGAGGGTTGCTATTAGTCAGACCTGACTTGATGGCACCTAATAATGACAACAAGCTTACATAGTTTGTAATTTGAGGGACCCTTTTTAAGAAAAAGAATACTAAATTATAAATTTAAATTAGGTACCAAATAGAAAGTTAATTTTGAATAAGAAAAAATCACAATAAATTATAAATTTAAAAAAGCTGAGAAATACAATAAAATCCAGAAAACAATGTAATATTGATTGGTACTTGGAAGGGAGACCACCTGGGAACACTGGGTGCTGTAGGCTTGGGAGAAGGATCCACTCCTGAAATAACCAGCCATTGAAGACTCTACGTATAGCAGAGAGGGACTGACAATAGTGCCAGGCATGGCACAGTATCAGGGAACATTTTGTCTATTGTACATAGCATTACTATGAGTAGGACTGAACTCAATGGCACCTAACAACAACAACATAGTGAATAGAAAGATGTTTTTGTCCTTTCTCTAGCATGATTGATCAAGAAATTTAAGGGGGAGATGATATTTGAGGAAAGATTCTTTCAGTATCACAACTCCTGCCCTCCTGCATGGCAGAATGGCTGTTCCCCCTCTCTGGGAAGGACTCCCAGGGCAGCATGAGCAAGAAGAGGATGGATCCTTCTTGCAGGGTTGAATACAGGAACCTGAGGCTGGGGAATACCTATCAGGAGCAGATTGTCCTTGGGAGCTGGAGGGCTATGGAGGTACTGCTGGCAGCCCCAGGACCACCTGCTCCAGGCCTGGGGATGGCCCCTGGGGAGGTGGCACTGCAGGCCTCCAGCCTGTAGTGGGGGCTACTTCCCTGCAAAAGGACCTGACAACTTCTGAGTCTTGGAGGAAGCAGCAGTAGTGAGTAGCATGAAAGCCCAAGATTTCTTAGCTTGAGGAAAAACTGGCTTCTGCTTACACATTTAGTAAAAATGTAAAACACAGTAGGAAGTGAAATGAGAAATCACAATAATGATTACCACAGGAATAAAAGAAGAGGTATAGGGTTGGGAAAGGGTAATATGGATTTCAACAGTATGTCAATTTTTTCCCCCAGTACATGGGGGTTGAACCCAGTATCGCTCTACCACTGGGCTGCACCCCTAGCCCATTTTTTACTTTTTATTTTGAGACAGGATCTTGCTAAGTTACTCAGGCTACCTCTGGCCTTGAAGGCCCCATCCTACTGCCTCGGCCTCCCGAGTTACCAATTTACAGACATGTGCCACAGTGCCTGGTAGTATTTCAATTTAACCAAACTTTAAGCAAATATGGTAATGTTTTAAGACTTACTACATGGGGTTTATTTTATATTATTTTTCTTCTGGGTGTTTAAAATATTATATAATTATGTTAAAATAAAGCAGGGCACTGACTATTGAGTTTGTAACTGACCTTGTCCAAAGGTCTCATCCAAAGAAAGCATACTGTTTACAGATCACAGATCTTTATATTTGGTGAATCCCTGTTGGTGAATTTGACTCCCCAGTTCTTTGCTGGTCATAGTTTCTGCATTTCACTCATTATACAACTGAGAAGTGTATTTTTGTTGCCTTTATATGAATACTTGCTTTTGTAGTGATGTGCTCAACAAACATGCTGAGCAATTAAATTCAGTGTATAACTTTTACTTTGTCCAGGATCTGTAGACTAATTGGAACATGGATTTCTTAAAATAACAACTTGTTTCTCTTCATACCATATAGAATTTGGGTACAAATTAATATTTTTAAACAAAGTGATCACTTTGGAGCTACTTCTGAAGACCCAAGCTTGAAAAAGCTTTCCGGGAACCCCACACTTAATGACACCACAGGTTGGAAATGACATAATTCTAGGGGAGGGCGGTCCACTTAAGTAGAACACAGTATTTACTCACTAAGTCAAGTTTCCCAAGTGAACAATGGGAACATTTTAGCACTTAGTTCAGAGAAATGAGTACAAATTATGAATAATATGCTGAATATATTAACAGCCTAGGAGTTAATATGTTTTAATAAACCATAAGTTATGTAAAATGCAAATTTTAGCAGTAGTTAAGAATATTCACTATGTTTATCTTTGGATGTTCTTGAAATGCTTCACCAGAAAATGTACACTAAGCTTCCAAATACCCCCTTACTGGGAATTACTTTTGATATTGGATCTACTTTTGATACTTACTTAAAATACTTCACAGAAACCCAGAAGAGGGTAAAATTTCCAAAAGAGAATAGTTGTTCTGTTTTAAAAAGTCCAGGCCAGCTCTCACAAATATACTGGTACTGCTGGGTGCACACCTGTAATCCCAGCAACTTGGGAGGTAGAGGCAGGCAGGAGGATCATACTTTTGACTCCAGAGGCAGTCTGTGCAACTTAGTGAGACCCTGTCTCAAAATAATAATAATAATAAAAAAAACCTAAAAGGGGGTGGGGAGTACAGTTTATGGAAGAGTGCTTGCAAAGTATGTGTGAGGCTTTGGGTTCAACCCCCCAGTACCACAAAACACACACACACACACACACACACACACACACACACACACACACACACCAGAACAAATATACTGGTACTTTAGTCAAATGGGTATAATCAAAATGAATTTGACTTGTATCTACCCCTGCCCTTTCCCACACAGAATTCCCCTTCATGTCCTCAGACATTATAACGTCAAGAGCAGTGGGCTGCCATCTCATGTCTCTGGGAGCCCAATTTCTCTAAGGCTAATAGCTTGTCTATGTTTTAGGGTGAGTATATGCCCCTCCTACTTCTTCCAACCCCTAGAGGTTAACCCCTAGAGGTTAACACTGGGACCAACAAAATCCAAACAGGTATATTTGCTCATGTAACCCTGCTTAGAGAGGGGTTGGGCATAATATTACACTTATCCCCAAAATATTAAACAGGAAAAACATAGCTGTGTGTGCTCATGTGTGCATGTGTGCACATGCACACATACCCTCTCCCTCCCTCCTTCTCTCTCTCTCTCTTTCTTTGTCTCTCTCATATCCCCTGCAGTTCTACAACACTTTGCAGTTTGAGTAAAATCTTTCCTCTTCACATTTAATATGTGGAAGTGCTTGAGGTCTGAGGAAAACACTTCCAGTGAGCGTTTGATGTCTTGAAGGTGCTCCGGGCAATGGAAGATGCTTTGGTTCACATTTCAGGAGCTCCTCAGGACTAGGGAAGAGGAGCTAATGAAATGCTTCCCTGTTTAAAATCACAGGAAAACGAGCCTTCTAAAATGTATGACATTCCATTTTAAAGTGCACAGTAATATCAAACACTACCCTAAAGCCACAATATTCTGGAGCGTAGTACAGGATCCCCCTATCTCCACTGAGAAACTCATATACTTAAAATTTTCAACCTTGTACTGATCAATGGAATTACTGAGTCACCGACAGCTAGAGCTTATTCATAAATTTAGAGACCAAAGAAACCTCACTTTTATGGGAGTGGTAACAAAGAAAAATGAACATAAAGATAAATGATTAATCTTCTAATACTACCCAGTCTCTAGATCTCACTACCTATCAGCCTATCCATTCAGTCATCATTGACTGTTGTGCACGTAACATGTTACAACAGAATCCATTGGACAGGCCACAGGACCCTTGCAGACTTGGTTGGCAAGGATGATAAAGTCAAAAGTAAAAATATATTTTCAGTGAAGTGATAAATCAGAGATAATGAATCCACTCTGGGTATTTTTTATTGCTTCCTAAACAATTAAAATAGTTTTATATAGAATTTTTGCTTGTTCACACAATTTTGAGTTCTGCTAGATTGAAGGTTTTGGTATTCAAGAAAGGAATGCTTCAAGTAGAAGCAACAGTGGTTCTACTAAGTTAAAAAATGAGATTACCACTTGGCATGTTGGCTTCTTTACGAAACCAAACCAAAAGGCAAAGAAAGATATGGCTGTGTGTATTGGTTCCTATTAGCTAGGAATTGGAGCTATATAATCGGAATAAAGAGGAGTATGTCAGGTTAGGTATATAGCTCAGTCGTAGAGCACTTGCCTAGCACGTGCAAGGCCTTGGGTTTGATTCTCAGGACTGAGGAAAAAACAAAATGTATGTCTGCAACCCATGAGATTCTTTGGGTACCTCTAAGCACTTGCATGTCCCAAAAGTAAAAGTCAATGGAAAACAACAACAAGCAGAAATATACAGAACAATTAAAGAGACAGATCCTTCAGGAATGAGATTTGGGACACATTTCCAGGCAAAGAAGCTCAGCCTATTAAGGTCCTTGTTGAGAGATCATAGAATAAGAAAGAAGGAAATCATAAGCATCAACTATGGCTTTGTGAACATTTCATTTACAGTCACAAGGGCTACAGAAGGTAAGTGCATTTCCTTCTTTTATTTATCGCATAAGAATGTGCACACAAGCACACCAATTTCTTTTCTCTTCCTTTCTTAATGCTATTACCATTACTTTCAGCCCCATACTCTGTGATGGTTGAATTGTTATTAGTATTAGGTGCCATCGAATTGGGTCCAACTCATAGGGACCCTATGTACAACAGAATGAAACACTACCTGACACTGTGTCATGCCCAACACTATTGTCAGTGCTTCTATGCTATTCATAGGGTTTTCGATGGCTGTTTGGGGAGTGGGTTTCAGGGCCCTTCTCCCAAGCCTATAGCACCTGGCATTCCAGGCAGTCTCCCATCCAAGTACTAACCAGGCCCTACTCTGCTTAGTTTTCAAGATCTGATGAGATCAGAGGGCAGGGTGGTAAGGCTGGAGGCATGATGGTAGAATGGAACCCTGCAAGTCCTATTTCTCCCTTGTAATATGATGCCTTGGGCTGGGATTTAGCTGCAGTCTCTGAGGTCCCAGGTTCAATTCCCAGCACCACAAAAATGGGAGAAGGACATGGCAATCCACTCCCAAGATAATTCTGAAATAGTCATTGAAAACTATATGAGGGTCACTATCAGCTGGATAGGACTTGATGGCACATAACAACATACGATGACGTGGTAGACTCTGCCAAAAGGGGGAGCTAGAGGGAGCCTGCAAGGCAGGACAGGGAGGGAGCCATCTACTTCTTCCTGTTTGCTTCCTGTTCCTATCAGCGTCCCCACAGCAACAGGTCTTTCTCCTTGTAGCAACAGCTGATTCCAGCAGGAGCTATTAGTTCCAGGTTTCAGTGTCAGCACCACATCTAAACCAGCCTCACTGATCCGCCTTAGACCCTGGCACCTGCTGAACAGTGACCCTACTCAGAGGTCTGAGTTTCAACTTTATGAGCAGCTCTTCCAAGCCACAATCTGAAAATGACATCTCTTTCTTTCCAACACTGTAGGAATGCCAGATGCTTCCTAAAATTAGTATCTCTGGGACACTGCTGTGCTCCCTGTTGCCTTTTCAATTCTTTGATATTGACAACTAAAAATAGCTAAATTATCTCTATTAAAATACTCAGTGTGGTTTCTCTCTCCTGTTTGGGCCTTAACTGATAAAATGTATACCGTTATCTTTCCACTATCCATTCCACC
This sequence comes from Pedetes capensis, assembly GCA_007922755.1. Lineage (NCBI taxonomy): Eukaryota > Metazoa > Chordata > Mammalia > Rodentia > Pedetidae > Pedetes > Pedetes capensis. Next base: position 16,448 of record VMDO01015964.1, read on the forward strand.
CTTTCTATAATACACAGGAGTCATGTATTTTGAGAGATTAATCCCACCCTCAGATCCAGGGATGGTCCCTGATAGGTCTAACCCAGGGTTACTCCTCTGCCTTCCATTTAGCAATTATTTCATGTAACCCAGGCATCAGTCCATTAGCTAAAGACACTCCCTGGCCAGAGAACTTAGTTAGGGGTAGGTCAATCCAATTTTGAGACATGGAATCTCCACTCCCTGTGAATAGGGTTTTGTTTAAATATAAAACCTAGAACTGCTCCAGCCACTTAGTTTATAAGAGGAACCAAATTGAGGTGAAGCTAAACCCTGCAGGATGGCTGAGTTTAGGGGATTGTAAAGGACAGAGCCCAAAGTCCTGATGAAGTCATGCCTCATATACTCAGGCCATTGCAATTAAGTGAGACAATAAATCTTCTTTATTGTTTCAGCTAGTTTGAGTTAGGTGTGCAATTACTTGCCAGTAAGAGCTTATGATGAAGGCACCTTGTGAGTGAACTTGGTGTAATTATAAAGGACCATGCAGTCTTATATTGAGATAGTGTTAGACACATAAATGCAGCACTCCCAGAGCATTCATGAAGTTTAGGACACACTATCCCAAAATATGGCACCCTGGCATTTGAAAACAGCAGAAGCAGGAAAGTCTCTTTGACCTTTTCTTGCCCTTCTCTGCTGAAGCAGAACATGAAAGAATTCTCTGACCTTCCCTTAAATCAGATGCCTACACTCAGAGTAACAGTACTGAAGAGAAGATGCAGAGACTCAGAGAAGAATCTTAAACAGGTCTTGCTACATCCCTCTAGTTTATTGCCTTTAGGTCACACCCCTTTTTGTCCATCATGCTTCTCCATAACTGTGCATTTTCTTCATCAGATTTGTTGTTGTTAGGTGCCATTAAGTCAAATCTGGCTCATAGCAACCCTCAAAGGGTTTTCAATGGCTGATTGTTTCAAGATAGCTTTGGGAGTGGATTGCCATGTCCTTCTCCCATTTTCTCCCATTTTTGCAGTGCTTGGGATTGAACCCAGGGCCTCAGAGAGTGCAGAGCAGCACTCTACCAACTGAGCTGAACCCTAGTCCTTCATCAGATTTAGTATAAAATATATACATTATGTTTCCTCATCTCTTTGGGTCTTAATTTCTGAAGGCTCTTGTGTTACATAAACTTATGTCAAATAAATTTGTTACATTTTTCTCTTGGTAGTTTGTCCTTCATTACAGGGGCCTCAGCCATGTCTTGGAACAGGTAAGGAAAAGATACTACTTTTCCTCCTCTGCAGTGAATCCCTCTGTGAAGTAAGCACAGTAAGTAGAGAGAAGGATCAGGTCCTCTACCTTTGTTTGAGTTCTTAAGCTAGAATTATCCTTTACACCCTATCTCCACTTTACACCTTAAAAATGCCAGAAACCTATATCTGAATAGGAAACATTTTCCTAAATTTGGAATATTGGTTATAGCAACCTATCTGCTTTTATATTTTTCAGTTGCTATTTTTAACACCCTGGGAATATGAAGTCAGAGCTAGGATAGAGCATGTAAGCTCAATTAATCATGACTTGCACATGGCTTAACTTTTCTCCCTTCATCTTTACTTCCCTAAGCTAGCAGGTGGCAGGCCAGCCAGTAAGGAAGGGCCAGGTCAATAGACTCTTCCTATTTCTAGAAATCCTAGCCGAGGGTGCTTCTCCCCTTCTCTAGTATGAATGCCCGGGTTTTTTCCTTTAACTACTTAGTGAAGAGGAAAGAAACCAGTAACAAAAATCTCCTCTCACATTTGGAGAGTGCTCAAGTTTTCAAAATACTTCACACAGATCACTTCAATTGCACATACACCCTCCTGGAAAGCAGACAGAGGAGGTATCACCACTTTATTGACACTCACTGAGGGCCAGGGCTGTGAATATCCTCAGACCAGCCTAGCGAAGTGACCTTGACCCAGTTAGATGATCCATCCACAGATGTTGGTTAATGAACAAAAGTGAAAAAGCTCCACCAGGGTGACTTTTTAAAAAGAATTCCTGGGGTTGGTGAGCAGAGTGATGGACATAGGACTGGAACTGAGGACTTGGGACTGTTTCCTGATATGAAGCTAATCAGAGGGCAAGCAGGCTGTGAGAGGAAGCTCAAAGGTCCTAGAAGATTCCTGAGGACAGAGGCACTTGCCTAGAGGGGGTTGCTCAGGGCCATGTTCCTCCCGAAGGGCTGACAGCTGATTATCTACCCACACCCTCCTACATGGCCTCTCTTTCTAACAAGGCTGCTTGTTTCACACAGGGGACTCTTGAGAAGATTATTAGGACATTCGCTTCTGGTGTTTTTTCACACATTAGCCTATCCAATTGGTTGTGGGGCCTTAAGGAAGGCAACCACAAATGAAAGGGAACACATAAAAGTAATCTGGAGTTTAAAAAAAAAAAAAAAATGATGTGCCCCTTGGATCCTATTTATATGCAATGGAGCCCAGGGAGAGAGGAGGGGGAGTCTGGGGGCTTAGGGCTGGCTGGGACTCTTACTAATTGCCATGCAATTCTGAGCAATGTGTTTAAGTTTTGGAATATTCAATTCCTTTTGCAAAATAAAAGGTTAGACTACTCATAGATTTCCAAAGACCCTCCCAGCTCTGAGATTCCAGGTGGCACTGGGTGTGGTAGAAAGGGGTTTTCTACTTAAAACCTACTCCTGCCCCTGTCATCTACTATTTATTAAACTTGGACAAACTCTTTCAGAAATTAATGCTTCTTATTTTCTTTCTTATAAAATGTACATACTAGAGAAAATGTAGAACTTTTAGGTAAGTATATTAAGGAAGAAAAGAAAAACTGCTCATTCCTGTTATTTACAGGTAACAGACTATTTTAAGGTATTTCTGTCCCTAAGTATGGCAGAGGGTTGGCAAATTATGACCTTGGGCCATACCTGGCCTGACTTTGTTTTTATAATGCCTTTAAGCTTTATATTTTTACATGGTTGGAAAAAAAATCCCAAAAGAATAATATTTTGTGGCCCAAAGGAACTGGATGAAATTCAAAGTTCAAGATTCAAAGTGTGCAGCAATAAAGTTTTATTGAAGCATAGTCATGCTTATTGTTCACATGGTGTCCATGCTTCTTCACCCTACAATGGCAGAGGCTGAGTGTTACAAGAGGTCCACAAAGCACAAATCATTGACTACCTGGTTCTTTGCTGAAAATATTTCCCGAACCCTGATATAGACAAAATAAACATATATGAGTGTACATATATGAAAAATTACATACTTTATGTTCTACATTTTCCTCAACATTTAAATACACTGGATAGTCACTGTAAACTTTTTTTGTAATGATGACTTCAGTAGTGCCCTAAAATTATGCAATTTAAGATATGCTATAATTTAAACATTCTTCTATTGACCATTTGGTTTATTAAAAATTTGCACTTATAAATGACACAAATATCCTTAGGTATACGTATTTGACCATAACTTTGGTGTTTCTTAAGATTAGATTCCTGTTGGGAAATGTATGAGCAGCGATTGTTGTTAGGTGCTGTCAAGTCAAGGGTCCAACTCATAGCGACCTTCCTAGGGTTTTCAATGGCTGATTCTTTCAGGATTATTTTTGGGAATGGATTGCCACATCCTTCTCCCATTTTTGCAGAGCTGGGGATGGAACTCGGGTCCTCAAAAAGTGTGGAGCAGAACTCTACCAACTGAGATAAACCCCACTGCATGAATAGCTATGTTGTTGTTAAGTGCATGCAGTCAAGTGGGTGTCTCACTCATAGTGACCCTTTGTATAACAGGGGAAACAGTATTGTTAGTGCTTCTCTGCTATTCATAGGGTTTTCAATGGCTGATTGTTTTTTGGGAGTGGGTTGCTGGGTCCTTCACCCAAGCCCATAGCATGTGGTGTTCCCAGGCAGTCTCCCGCCTAAGTACTAACCAGGCCTGACCCTGCTTAGCTTCCGAGATCTGACAGGATCAGATACCACAGTGGTATGGCTGCAGGCATGAACAGTGATAGATACTAAAATTGTCACACCAATTTACACACCCATTATCATTAGTGAGAGTTGTTCACTTCCTAGCACCTGTCTGAGTAGTTATCAGTAAGGAGGTGGGGAGGGGCAGGAGAAAGGGAGAGGGAGAAAGAGAAGGAGGCTAAGACTGAAATTGATTAGGGCCAGGCCCACTTGCCTCTATAAGCACATTTCCTCCTCAGTGAAATGGGGGTAAGAATTCTAGGAACTAAAAGGTTTGCTTTGAGGATCAAAAAAAATGTGAAAGCGCTTTTTAACTGTTAGAGTATAATCACTGTGCTCATAATTATCCTTATTCTGTGAAGCCATATCTATGACCCAGCCAGTTCTCACCCTGTGGGAGAACAAAACCCAACTCACATAACCATCCTTTTTGCAAGAGAATCGGGTCTTAACTTCTAGAGAGTATTTTATCCTCCTGTTACATTCTTAAAATTAGATCCATGTGTTTCTTTTAATTAGTATTTGATACAGTATTAATATTCTTATTTATCTTCTGCATGCCATATGGATTAAATTCTCATTACCTTTGATCTTAATACTTTTAAAATATGTAAATCAGTCGACACCCTCTTTAAAGCAGTGTTTGCATCCCTGTCTATTATTGCCTTAGGCAAAAGGAAAATATCTGCATTGCAAAAATTCCCCAAATTGTGTGGAAATTCTGAAAATCATATATTACTCTGGTCAATTGCAATAATCAAATAATGGCCAGCTGAAAATGAAGCCAATTAGAATGCGTATTTCTTCAACCTGATGAAGGTTTACAAAAGCCCACCATGTACGTGTATCATCACAATGGTCACATTTCAGAGGCAAAGCTCGTTAAGGCTGTGTGACTTACGTAAATAGGACACAATGAAGTTTTTTGATTAGTGAACCCAGCACCTTAAATAAAAGTGCTTTAGTGTTTGGAAGCAGTGTTTGGAAGTGGTGGTAGTGTTTTTTTGTTTTGTCTTGTTTTGCTGCTGCAAGTTATTTTGTTTTCTTGGTCCTGAGTTTCCTCCACTACAAAAATGGGTAGATTAGGTTGGTGAATTTAAAGGCATATTCCAGCTCTAAGCACAAAGAAGAAACAATAACAAGACTGGCATTGAACATATTCTTAAGGAAATTTAAACAATTGAGACTATAGCGAATAGTTAACTCAGGAATGAACAGGATGGAAAAGGACAACTAAATCATTCTTAAACAGGACCATTTATATATTCTACGTATGGTCAAATATAGTCTTTTAAAGGTCTTTCCTCCTTTTCTTAAGACTATGGTATGAGCTGGGCACAGTGGCACATGCCTGTAATCCCAGTGACTGGGAGGATTGCAAGTTTGAGACCAGAGTCAGTCTGCGTAATTTAGTGAAGCTCTGTCTCAAAAAGTAAGAAAGAAAGAAAAAAAAGGGCTGGGGGTGTAGCTCAGTGGTGCAGTACTTGCAAGGCTCTGTATTTAACCCCCAGTACCACACACACGAAAAAGAATGTATTATGAAATATATATTAGCATTATCTTTTTGTTTCTTGAAGTATTATTCTAACTAGTGCTGGGCTAGTCATTCTCTCCTCTTATTGTTGTTGTTAGGTGCCATTGAGTTGGTGTCCAACTCATAGCAACCCTATGTACAACAGATGAAACACTATTGTCAGTGCTTCTCTGCTATTCATAAAGTTTTCAATGGCTGATTGTTTTTTGGGAATGGGTTGCTGGGTCCTTCTCCCAAGCCTACAGCACCTGGTGTTCCCAGGCAGTTTCCCATTCAAGTACTAACCAGGCTGGTCCCTGCTTAGTTTCCAAGATCTGAAAGGATCAGATGCCACAGTAGTATAGCTGCAGGCTCTCACCTCTTAGAAATTATCTAATAATGCTAAAAATATTTTAGAAGAATTTTAAGTTAATTAAAAGTCAATTAAAGTGGTAGTTGTATGCTTCTAAATGCCACAAATTATTCCTGCTTATTTATAAGGATACTTGCCTTTTGCTAGCTATTCATTTTACTTTGGAAAATAGTTACTCTGAATTATAATGGAGTTGATTGGCCTCTTTGGACCATAACAAGGCTTGTATTCCTAGATGCAGTTATTTCTGGGAGAGTTCATTTTTAATTCATCACATAGGTAGCAACTCTTTCGTCTTCTTGTGCTTTGATTCACAAATATTCTACAACCTATTAGTTATTAGATCATGCAGTTCAATTTTAAATTCAGTTTAACTTTGCTGAGACAACATAGTTTACATACATATTGTATCCCTTAAAAGCAGCCCAATTTCTAGAATAACAGAATTCTCTTACAGAGAGTGGTTCTTTCTTAGAGATTTACAATGTAGTTTTCAAAAGTATATGCCTTTTACTAGAGCCTTATTCCTGATGAATAAAACACAGTGGTCAACTACCAGGTACAGCCAATAGATCAAGCATGGGAGATCCAGGTTTACATGACAAAGGAGTGAAGTGGGAAGGGGTTCAGGAGTACCCAGAGGGAAAATAGCATGAATTATGGTTCACAATGGAGGGAATAAATGAGAAACCAGGCATAGATTCACGATTTCCATATGGTATTTGTAGATATTTCTTTGTTGAAATTATTTCAAAAAGAGGAGATCCCAGTAGAGCATCTGCCATGTTGTACAAGAGGTACATCACATCCAAAGGTGCCAGCCTTCACCTTGAGAATGGGGGCCTGTGCTGTGGGTAGGAGGAGGTGGCCCTAAACTTAGGCCACCTCCTCTGCCTTTCTATGACTCAGACACCAATGTTTTGATTGCCTGTTGAAAGACTGACTTCTAACACATCATCTTATCATAATATTAGCAGCTGTCATTGGGACCCATTGCTTTAAAAAGTTGCTGAAAAGGCATCACTTTCCTGCAATCTGTTGAGGAAGATACAAGCCAAAACCAATGACATCTCATTCCAGATTTCTTCCTCCACCAGTGACCACTTCTATCAGTCCCCAAACCCTGTGCACCCCACTTTTATCCTCCCAGCATAGGCCATCCCACCAGTCTCCTCTCTTTCATCGAGGCTCTCATCAGCTCTTCCTAGACCACAGTCACCGCCTCTCTGCTGGTCTTGTCTCTAGTTTTGCCTTCATCCTGTCTATTCTCAACATGGTTGTTGTTATTGTTGTTAGGTGCCACTGAGTTGTATCCAATTCATAGTAACTCTTATAGGCTTTTTAATGGCTGATTGTTTTGGGATTGCCTCAGGAGTGGATTGCCATGTCCTTCTCCCTCTTAACATGGTAGCCAGAGATAATTCTCTACATGAGCATGTCATTCCTCTGCTTAATGTTGTCAATGGTTCTCTGTAATATTCAGAACAAAGATGGCACTCCAGCTCAGAACATAAGCCCTTTCTGATCTGCCACCTCCTTACCTGCCCAGCTCATCTCCTACTGTTCTTCAGCCACCCCTGTGCCCCAAACACCACAAACTCCTAGCCTTGATACCCTGTAGGAACTGTCACAGACTCATCTTCTCCTGGAAGCTTTCCTTGACTCCCAAGTCCATGGTAAATGTACTGAGACCAGGTTCCCATTTCATTCTAAATGTAACTACATAATTATCCCACTCTAGGGAAGGTACAGAAATATACTCATGTCTTTATTTCAGTGGCACAGATCACAGCAAACAAAAAATGTATATTCAAGAATGAACAAAATATTTCCATTGCTCTTGCTCAAAAACATCAGCTAGTATCTCCTTTGTTGTTGTTGTTAGCAGCCGTTAAGTCGGTGTCCGACTCATAGTGACCTTATGTACAACAGGGGAAACATTATTGTCAGTGCTTCTCTGCTATTCATAGGGTTTTCAATGGCAGATTGATTTTTGGGAGGGGGTTGCTGGGTCCTTCTCCCAAGCCTACAGTATCTGGTGTTCCCAGGCAGTCTCCCATCCAGGTACTAACTAGGCCCGATCCTGCTTAGCTTCAGAGATCTGACAGGATTGGAAACCACAGTGCTATAGCTTCAGGCAAGTATCTCCTAGTCCTTCAGAATTGACTCATTTCTAGGTGAAAGCCAGTTAGTATAATGAATTAAATTTATATAAATATTATCTATCTCAGGAAATACAAGGTTTTGTTAACAGGGTGCTTTTAGGACGTAATCCTAAATTAGCAAGAGAGATGTTATTGGTGCTCATCTCATGGCTAAAAAGCAAAAAGAGGAGGAAGACACTAGGGTCCTACAATTCCCTCCAGTGACCCAAGGACCCCCATCTAGGCTTCACATTCTAAAGGTTCTACCATTTCCCAGTAGCACCACCCTGGGGATCAAATCTTTAACATGTGGACCTTTTGGGGAATACTTATGTAAACCACAGGATGCACGTTTGTTCCTAGCACCACAGACAGCAATGACAGCAAGAGGTTCAAATGATCTGCCTATCATTTACAAATAGGCTTGCTGTAGTAAGGCTGATCTGTAGAACAAGTATTTATCTTGACATTTGTGCAATTGAGAATTGCCTTGTTGTTGTTGTTAGGTGCTGTCGAGTTGGTATATGACTCATAGCGACCCTCTGTACAACAGGGGAAACACTATTGTCAGTGCTTCTCTGCTGTGCATAGGGTTTTCAATGGCAGATTGATTTTTGGGAAGGGGTTGCCAGGTCCTTCTCCCAAGCCTACAGCACCTGGTGTTCCCAGGCGGTCTCCCATCCAGGTACTAACCAGGCCCGACCCTGCTTAGCTTCCAAGATCTGACAGGATCGGATTCCACAGGGCTATGGCTGTAGGCGAGAATTGCCTGGAGATCTGCAAAACCACTAAGAAAAATTTCAACTAAAGAATCCCAAAACAAGGTCAAAATAATATGCAAATGGCTGTTTTTCAAGAACAAACTCAAAATAATCATTTACTAAATAAAACCAACCCTGCTGGCCTCACAATGATGATTAAGGAACACCGCCAAAAAGCAGAGTTCCACGTCTTACAACATTGAGGAGAGCAACATGTTTGCTGTGGGAGATGACATGGCATGATGGTCAAGAGCCCAGGCAACAGAGCAAGAATAATCAGGGTTGAATCTTGGCGTTGACACTGTCTGGATGGATGAGTGTGGATATGGCACCTAGCCTTTATGAGCAGCAGTTTCCTCATCTGTGATAGGGGAATATTCTGTTATTTTATTCACAAAGATCTAATATTTAAAAATTAATTATGTATCTTATAATATAAAGCTATCTAGCATAAGATAAGGACCTAAATAAAAAGGAAGACAAACCAAGTAACTCAACGCTAATATTTTACATTTAGGTCTCCTTTTCCTTTAAACACTATTTCCCTGCCCCTGTTACAGCAGCTGGGAGTTGTTTTTCTGTCCAAGTTGGAAAACTCTCTGTCTTCATCCAGGAACTTTCGTAAAGGACCTAGATCTGATTTCACAACACTTGAAACAACAGTCTGGCCACTTAGTACATTACTCTTGGATCTTCCCCACCATCATACCAGTGTTTGAGTCTCCTTAATGCTCTTCCAAGTTTACTAAATCAGTTTTAGGTAGAGGAAATACTCTCATGCTCAAATAATCTATATTGCCTTAGAATGAGGATGTTATTAAAAGAGCTAGGTCCTGCAGAAAAAGTGGCAAGATTGCCTGAATTGTAGGATTTAGGGAACAAAAGAGCAACAGATTTTCATGACTCTCAGTTTTCTTAAAGTACTGGGAGTTGAACCCAGGGCCTTGAACATGCTAGGTAAGTGCTCTACCATTGAAGTGGGTCCCCAGCCCAGCTCTCAGTTTTCTATGGATTATAATTAAAAATGTAAAGCTTAAGAAAATAATAGTTTGGCTTTATAGCAAGTCAGTGCCTGTCTGTCTGCCTCTGTCTCTCTTTCTTCCAGGAAGGAAACTTCTTCTATGATATGTTAGCATACAACTAAAAGACAACTCCATGGATTCCAGGAGAACATCCTTCCGAGGCTGTTCATGACCAAGTGAGTATCTTATTACATCATCATAATCTAAGATACTGCATTAGTGTGAAGAATAAAACACATTACCCTTATTCTGCTGGGAGCTGCCTTTATTTCCACTGCCTTGGGAAAATGTAAGGACGAGACACTAATTTTAGCTAGCGCTCTCTGGAGAGGTATTTGTTTCCCAGGTAGGGGAAAGTGTAAGCATGGTGATTAGCAAAAAAGTTACACTCATAATTTTGTGAATTTCTAGTATTTTCAGGCATTATTTTTGTTTCTTTCTATCCTCCCACTCACCCTCAACAAGGTTCAAAGGGAGGAATAGTAGACTGGAGGTCTAAAAATATCTTTGAATAGAAAATACCAATTTATCAGTAGGGTGTGGTGGTGCACACTTATGAGCCCAACACTCATGAGGCAGAAGCAGGAGGTTCTCAAGTTCCAGGCCAGCCTGTGCTACATAGTGAGACCTTGTATCAAAACAAGAAAGAAAAGAAGGAAGGGAGGCAGGGAGGGATTGAGGGAAAGAGAGAGGAGAGGAACAGAGAGGAGAGAGAGTCTGAAAGAGAAAGAAAGAAAAAGAAACTTACCAACTTATTTAGTAAGACACATGTGCCACAGTTATAATTTTTGTAGACCTTATCCCTGGACATTTTTTTCAGAAGATGAATCTTTCAAAAAAACCAGTTGACTTTGAAAGCCCTACCATTGTGGCCAGATTCCTGCTACAGTAATTGCACTCTAGAATCTAACTATCTAAACTCCTAAACCAATGGTCCTTGCAATTTTTATGGCCTCCTTTTATGCCTTAACTCATATTCCAAAAGCCAACTGAAGCCACTGTAGAAAGCCACTGTACTTTTACTGATAAACAAAGGTGTCTTAGGCACAAGAGCCTGTACTTCTGCAGAATGTGCTGAGGCAAACTGCAGAAAACAAAGAGCTATGCTTCTCATCTCTTATTTGAGCAAAAGAAGATCCAAACAAAATCACACAACAGCTAAACCAATGCTATCTGCGTGGAAATCATATTTTAAACACAGAGTCAAATGCTCCAGATGCCCTCACTCTTGAACATTTCCTAGAACATTTCTGAGTTATTTTTTTTGTTAGAGAGTCAGTGTGGCCAAGGAAAAGCGGCAACAATGCTCAGACGGGAAGTCCCCGGCCTTCCTCCACTTTCCTTCTTCCATACTCTGTCTGTTACTGCCAAACATATTGCTCATTCTAGTTGAAGCTGTATACTATATTCTTTATGGATCCATTTATTTACTCATAAGATAGGTTTATATACCCCTTCTTATAGCACTCAGGGATGTTGCAAAGAATAGCTGCAAAGTAGGTGTGATGGTTAATCTTGATTATCAATTTGAGAAGCACCTGGGGGATTAGTAAAGCACACCTCTGGGTATGCTCATCAGGGTGTTTCCAGAGAGGATTAATTTAAGGAGGGAAAACCTACCTGGAATGGGGCAGTATATCCCATAGGTGGGGGTCCCCTGATGGAATAAAAGGGGAAAAAGAAGAATCCCTCTGGAGTAGGCATTCAGTCTTTCTGCATCTTGGCTGCCATGATGTGAGATTCTCGGCTACATCCTCCCTGCCATCATGATGGACTAAGACCTCTCAGCAAAATAAATCCTTCCTCCTTTAAGTTGTTTTCTCAGATATTTGGTCACAGTGATGAAAAAACTAATGGACACAGTAGGGTTTTTTGGGCTTTGCCATGTCATGCTGTACAGAGAAAATGAAATTTCAACAATCTGGTAACCAGAGTTCAGTTAAACAGAAGAAGCTCAAGTTGTCCTCTCCTGCCTGGTTGTTATAAGATCTCAGAGCATCAATATCTTGGCACATTCATAACCCATTCACACAATCTATCATCACTCCTCGGTACACCACATGAAGCTCTACTATAAAATATGTTTGTTTCCTAGGTGATATTAATACTATTACTTCCTTAAAAAGTTGATAGACAGCCAGCACGGAGGCTTATGCCTGTAATTCCAGCGATTTGGGAGGTGGAGGCAGGAGAATCACAGGTCTGAGGCCAGAGGTAGCCTGTGTAATTTAGTGAGACCCTATCTCAAGATAAAAAATAACAAATGGGCTGGGAGTGCAACTCAGTGGTAGAACACTTGCAAAGCACGTGTGAGGCCATGGATTAAACTCCCAAGTACCACACACAGACCCAAAACATTGCTGGACAGAATGAAGTTTTACTGAAAAGCACATCAAAAATGTACATTACTCTTTATCATCCCATCCTAAATTTCATCAGGCTTTTCAGAATTTGGGTCTGTAGGAAGACTATGTAAGATGTAACTGTCCAAATACTTGTACTTATTTCTGGTCCTTGTAAGAAGCAATAAAAGGTGTGCCTTTCCTCGTGGCCACACTTGGTTTGTCACTTTTGCTCTTATTTTCTCCCACTGAACTGTCTGCCTGGAGGCCTCAGCAGGCTGGGAGAGCTGCTCAGTAGGTCATTCCCCTTCCAGCCTCAGCCAAAGACTAAAACAACCCATCTTCTGCTGATCAGAAGCCAAACTCAGACATTTGTTCTTTGCTGTTCTGACTGAAGCTGACTCCATAATTTTTTTTTTTCAAAAAGGAATGTAGAACAAAGGAAAGTCATACTTTCAGGTCCAAAGGGAGTTTCAAATATGCTATAAGTCCTTTGTTTTGCATCACCCAAAACTTTTACCAGCATCACTTAAAATCTGTGGTTAGGGAAGAAAATGTTGAGAATTTTGAATTCACAAAGGGCTTCTTGACATTTTTTACTCATTTCATTAGTACTCATCTATTTATGATTCTCTAAGTGTATGGCTTATGGAATTAGAATACCTGTTTCAGGAGAATGCATTATTACAATAGGCATCAAATTTATAACTACATCACTTCCTGCTACTGCACTATTTGATTTTTGCACTTAGGAAATAGACCTTGGGAGGACAAGAAGACACACTGTTAGTGACAATATCGGCAGTAAATATAGGTCAAATTGTATTTTCAATTCAGGTTTGCTTACGAAAATTCTACAAACTGTTACATACATAGCACCTCCCTAGGAGTCTCATTTAAGAGTATGACAACATTAAAGGTTAAGTGGATGACAAACACCCAAGTTGAAGTCCTAAGGCTCTAAATCTGTGGTTCAGGGATGGAACACTGTGGTTCTTTATCAGGGTGACATCCTTGTTCTCAAACCTGAACTCAATCATGCCCAGACATGAGGAACTCACGTTCCCTACTAATTACATTGACTTCTAGGAGGTATCAATAAGATATCAGGGCACTAATTAGAAACACTTGAACTCTAGACTGTCAGAGAGAAGATTTATTTACTGAGAATGACACCCTCTTCAGACTGCTGAGCTCCTTCATACTTGATGCATGATTATAAACTATTTGAGCTTTCTTTTACCAGCATAATTTCATAACTCTACAGATTTCAGTATTTTAATAAGTTTAATTTGTGCATAGCTCTAAGAAATTGACCTGTGAGAGCCAGGCATGGTGGTACATACTTGTAATCCCAGCACTGGAGAGGCTGAGGCGGGAGGATCAATGCAAGTTTGAGGCCAGCTTGGTCTACATAGTGAGTTCAAGAGCAGCCTGGGTTACACAGTGAGACCTGTCTCAAAACAAAACCAAATCCAAAACCAGAAAAAATAAAAAATAAATAAAAGAAATTGATCAGTGAAAAACGCCATTGAAGAAATTAGAATTTCCCACTGGTCACTAATGTTGATGTTAGGTGTCGTCAAGTCAGTATCCGACTCATGGTGATCCTATGTACAACTGGTGAAACATTATTGTCAGTGCTTCTCTGCCGTTCATAGGGTTTTCAATGGCAGACTGATTTTTGGGAGTGTGTTGCCGGGTCCTTCTCCAAGCCTACAGCACCTGGTGTTCTCAGGCGGTCTCCCATCCAAGTACTAACCCTGCTTAGCTTCTAAGATCTCACAGGATCAGACGCCACAGTGGTATGGCTGCAGGCAGTCACTAATAACTCCCTCTATAACATCAATAACAATATTTAGTTGCTATAGTAATCAGACCCCAGAAAAATTCAGGTGATAGAATTCTAGCTGTAATGTATGTTCAAAATGAGACTAAATGGTAAACTCTATTTAACATTATTGCCTACACAGTTCACATAATAAAAATTCTCAGGCACATATTTTAGAAACCATTGCTCCTATTTGTCACCATGTACTTCAACTAAACTTTCAACCCAAAGAATCCTTCTAACTGAACATTACCTCATCTTCTCCTTTGTAACAAACAGTTAAGAATAAATCCCTTAATCTCCTATTTTATATGCTTTCTTACATGAAGTAATTTGAATATAATCAGTTGGGAATTGCCAAGAAAATAATAATGGAACTTGAAGGCATTTTTAATTCAACATATTTTCATCATTAAAATCCAAGTATATTTTAATGTGTTATAACCTGTTGATATAAAGACCAACATTTCAAATTGTCTTCACTGATTACTGTAGCTAGATTCTTCTGTAACATGGGTTTGGGGATTTCTGAGGTGGGATTATGGGAAAAGAGTTTGAACAGAGGAGGAGGAAAGACTTGAAGGAAAACCATACCCTCCCTTCTGAAAGGCTTGAGACCATCCATCCCTAAAGACCATGCAAATCTATCTAATATGCTTATGCTTATCAATCAGATAACCCACCTAACTTCTCTTTCATCCAAAGTATTGCATATAGAAAAACCACAAAACAACCTGACCCAGTCTACCTTGCCTATTAGACTTTTCCAAGGCCCACTGTTAATCTCTTCCTCCCCCCTTACTTGGAGACTTCATTTTCACAATGGATTTGCCTGTAGAGAACAAACAACCAGAAAGAAATGCCATCCTTAAAGTCTCCCACAGTTGGTGCAGATGGCTGCGCCCCACCTCCTAAGCTCTACTTCCATGGCTACATCTATTAACTAGAAATATTTACAGCATAAGACAAAAATGCAGACTCAAAATGCTGTTTGGAAACTGATTTCTAACATATAGAATGCTTGTATTAGTCCACTTAACTACAATGAAGAACCAGAAGCAATTAACTTATAAATATGTAAGTTTTAGGAGACTTATGGGGCTGGTACAGGACAATAAATTAGAGGCAGCCTCCATGAGATGTGGTGAAACAAAGTAGTCAGGATAGGAAAATAATAGACATTATTCCTAAGAGAGAAAGACCAAAAAAGCACAGAAATGAAAAAGGAGGTTACAAGAATGGTCTCAGAATACAGAGGAGCTGCACAAAGAGAGGGAGTGAGCAGGGTGGCTCTTGCTGCAGTTTCATGGTTGGGGAGGGGAACCAGAGGCCTCACCCAAAAGCTAAGCTGGAGGGCTCTGGTAAGCAGACTGGCAATCCCACAGGACAAGATCACAGTCCTTGAAGCCCTTGAATCCATTTAGGGGATTTGGAGAAATAGTGACTCTCCTGACTGGGGGTATCAGCATTGGAGAAAAGATCCATTTTGCCATGCTCTGTATCTTGGAGGGCTGTGACCAGGCACCATCCTGAGAGGGAACCTATTGTATGAGACTGAGCTACTCCCAGGCCTGAAAATAATGGAAAACCATGGGTCATGGAGGCTGGGGGTAACCTACCAGAACTCCAGGGTGGGACACAGCTACAGCAGACAATCATAGAGAAAGGGAAGGTGATGACAACACATTGAGAAGTTCAGACAGCAGGAGGTTCAAGCCAAGTGGATGGTAGGTCCAACCCTTTCAGGAGAGGACCTTTCCATCTCCTGAGGGGAGACTGGTAACCCTGAGCCAAGGTCAGAGAAGAGACTTCAACTTCAACTGATCGTCGCCTCCACCTAACAGGCTTCAGTATTAGAAAACACACAAGTTGCTCTAGTACTCCTTTTTTCTTTCTTCCTTGTGCTGGAGATTAAACACAAGACTTTGCCTTGGGTAGGTGCTCTACCATAGTGCTATGCCCTCAGCCCTTTTCTTACTTGTATTTTAAGACAGGGTCTCACGAGTTGTGCAAGCTACCTCTGGCCTGGGACTCAAAGTCCTCTTGTCTCAGCCTCCCAAGTCACTGAGATTATATGTATTTACCACGTAGCACACTCTTTTTCTTTTTAAATTTTATTTTATTAATTTCTTTACCTTTTTTCTATTTTAATTTTCTTTTTAATCTTTTGTCACCTGTGTATTTTATTATTTAAAAAATCCTTTAGGTTTCTTACTTCTTATTCCTCCTCTTATGTTTATCTAAGTTTGTTGACATTTTTTTTCTTCATCTTGCAGTCAGGATTTTTTAGCTTTAATACTTTTCTCTCCTTCTTTTTAACAATCTTTTCCTCTTTCTTTCTTTCTTTCTTTCTTTCTTTCTTTCTTTCTTTCTTTCTTTCTCTCCTTTCTCTGCCCTCCATTTTATTTTAGGTAGTTACTACTTTTATTTTCATCTTAAATAATTTCTAACCTCATAGCTATTCTATATTAGTGTTACCTTTTTCTGTTCTATGGGCATTGGTGGTATAGCAGTTGGATTTAATTGATGTTAAGTGTATTTCTATAAGTGGTTCGGTTGGGTAGTATATCTGTTACAATGGTTTGTCTTCCCCTCTCTGAATGGTACTGAGGATTGAGCTCTCAAGAGAAAATTGCTCACTAAGAAGACTGCCAAATAAAACAGGAAGATATATGCATCCCAACAGATGAACAAATCATAAAACAGAAACACAAGAAACAAGAAAATGTAAGGCAACATGCCTCTTCCAATGGACCATAATTCTTTAACTACTAAATCCAAAGATATTGACATGGTTGTAATGTCAAACAAAGAATTCAAAAGTCTACTTGTAAAAATGACCAATAACTTTAAAAAGGACACAAACAAGCAGACAAATGAAATAAGGAAATCAATATAGGATCTAAATCATAAAATCATCAATGTAAAAGACAAAGTCAGCAAAATGGATGTGAAATTCAGTAAGCAAATTGAAATTTTATAAAATCAAACAAAACCCCCAAAGAAACAGGAATGTTAGAAATAGAGAACTGTATAAATCAAATAGAAAACAGAGTAAGCCTCATGGGTAGACTAGATCAAGCAGAAGATAGAATATCAGGGATGGAAGGCAAGGTTGAAGAAATACTACATTCAGATATCAATAAGGAAAAAAATAAAGGAACATGACCATAACTTCCAAGAACTCTGGGACATAATCAAGAGACCAAGTCTAATAATCCAGGGAGTAGAAGAACAAGGTGAGATAAAAACTAAAAGCACAGAAAGCCTATTCAATGAAATTATAGCAGAAAATTTCCTGAATCTGGGGAAAGAAATGGACACCCAACCATAAGATGCATTTAGAACACCAAATAGACATGACCAGAAAAGAACACCTTCATGACACATTATGTTAAAATGTCAAGAGAACAGAAAAAAGAAACAATTTTAAAAGCTGCAAGAGAAAAACACCAACTCACAAAGGCAAACCCATCAGAATAACATGAGATTTCTCAGCACAAACTCTAAAATCCAGGAAAGCATAGAATGATATATTTTAAGCTCTGAAAGTAAATAACTGCCAACGAAGATTATTATATACCATAAAGCTACTATTTACAATTGATGGAGAAATAAAGACCTACCAAGTCAAGCACACATTAACGCAGTTCATGACCACCAAGCCTGAATTGAAGAGGATACTTAAAGGAATCCTACACACACAGGAGGAAGAAAGGCAATTTCAACAATGAGACTGCAGGAAAGAATAAATTTCATGAGAGAAATAGATGAACTACTGAGAATAAGAAAAGAATCAGTTATGTATAATTTAAAAACTAGCAAACCCTGAATATAAATGAAAGAGAATGAAAAGAATAGTATGCAAACCAATCAGGAAAACAGCCACACAATTACAGGAATGAGCAAAACCCTCTCAATGACGACATTAAATATAAATAGTGTTAACTTTCCAACTGGTTTGAGGCCAGAGGCAACCTGCATAACTTAGTGAGACCCTGTCTCTAGATAAAATTTAAAAATGGGCTAGGGGTAGAGCCCAGTGGTAGAGTACCTGCAAAGTATGTGCAAGACCCTGGGTTCAATCACCAAGTATGGTGAAAGGGGGAGGGGGAGAGGAAGGAAAGAAGGAAGGAAGGAAAGAAGGAAGGAAGGAAGGCGGGAACAAAGGAATGAAGGAAGAAGAAAAGACATAGGTTAGCTGATTGGATTAAAAACAAGATCCAGCAATTTTTTTTTTTTTTTTTTTTTTTTTTTGGTACTGGGGGTTGAACCCAGGGCATCATGCTTGCATGCTTTGCAAGTGCTGGCCCACTGAACTGTACCCCCAGCCCATTTTCTTACTTTTTGAGACAGGGTCTCGCTAAATTACGCAGACTGCCTCTGGTCTCAAACTTGCGATCCTCCTGCCTCTGCCTCCTGAACCACTGGGATTACTGACCTGTGCCACCATGCCTGGGTAGGATCCAGCAATTTTTTGTCTGCAGGAAAAATATCTCACAGGTAAGGACACATACAGACTGAAAGTAAAAAGATGGAGATTGACATACTAAGCAATTAGAAGCCAAAAAAAAAAAAAAAAAAAAAAAAAAAAAAAAAAAAAAAAAAAAAAAAAAAAAAAAAAAAAAAAAAAAAAAAAAAAAAAAAAAAAAAAAAAAAAAAAAAAAAAAAAAAAAAAAAAAAAAAAAAGCACCCATCCTTAGATAAGATGAAGTACCTCAAGCTCAAACTATTCAAAAGAGATAAAGAAGGTCACTACATATTAACAAAAGGAATAATCCATCAAGAAAATATAACAATTGTAAATATATAAGTATCAGTGTACATCAGTGTACTCAGTTTTATAAAATAAACACTACTGGACATAAAGGGACAGACATGTCTATATATAATAGTGAGTGACTTCAATACCCATTCTCATCAAAAGATAGAACATCCAGACAAAAAATCAACAAAGAAACTTCAGAGTTAAACGGCATAAT
The DNA here is from genome assembly GCA_007922755.1 of Pedetes capensis. Lineage (NCBI taxonomy): Eukaryota > Metazoa > Chordata > Mammalia > Rodentia > Pedetidae > Pedetes > Pedetes capensis. The sequence continues at coordinate 35,386 of VMDO01015964.1, forward strand.
AGATCAAATGGACTAAATAGACATCTACAGAATATTTCATCCAAAAGCTACAAAATATACATGCTTCTCAGCAGCCCATAGAACTCTCTGTAAAATAGACCAAATTTTAGGCCATAAATCAAGTTGTAACAAATACAGAAAAACTGAAATAATTTCTTGTATCTTATCAGACCATAATGGAATAAAACTAGAAATGAGTAGCAAGAGAAACTATAGAAACTATATAAATACATGGAGATTGACCAATGAACTCTGAAATGATCAGTGGATCCTTAAAGATATTAGGGAGGAAATTAAAAACTCCTAGAATCAAATGAAAATGAAAACACAACCTATCAGAACTTTTGGACTACAGCAAAGCTAGTTGTAAGAAGCAAGTTTATGAGAGGACCCAAATAAATAACTTAATGACATACCTCAAGGTCTTAGAAAAAATAAGAACAAGCAAAACCCACAACCAGTAGATGGAAAGAAATAGTAAAGTTCAGTGAAGAAATTAAAGAAATGGAGACTAGAAGAACAATATGAAGAATTCATGAAATAAAGAATTAGTTCTTTGAAAAGATAAGCAAGATTAACAGACTCTTGGCCAAATTAACAAAAAAAATGAGACAGAAGACTCAATTTCATAAAAACAAAGATGAAAAAGGGGACATTACAACACATAACAATGAAATCCAGAGAATTATTAGGGAATACTTTGAAAAATTATATTTAAAAAATTCGTAGACACTTATGATCTACAAAAGTTAAATCAAGAGTATATAAGCCAGGCATGGTGGCATATGCCTCTCATCTTAGCAGCTTGAGAGGCTAAGGCAAGAGGAGGGAGTTTGATGCCAGAGTCCATCTGAGTAACTTAATGAGACCTTGTCTTAAGATTTAAAAAAAAATTAAAAATTGGCTGGGGATGCAGCCCAGTGGTAGAACACTTACAAAATTTGTGTGAGACCCTGGGTTCAACTCCTAAGTACCAGGAAGAAAAAAAAGGATATAAACAACTTAAATCTAAAATGAGCACTGAGATTGAAGCAGTTATGGTCTTCCATCAAAGAAAATAACAGTACTGGATGGATTTACTGCTGAATTCTATAAGACCTTCAAAGAAGAATTAACAAAAATGTTCCTCAAAATAGTCCATCAAATAGAGATGGGAAGGAACATTATCAAGATCATTCTATCAAATTAGTATTGCCCTGATACCAAAACCAGATAAGGACACAACAAAAAAAGAAAACTATAGACCAATTTCCCTGATGAATACAGATGTAAAAATTCTTAACAAAAATGCGTGCAAATAGGCTTCAACAACATATTGAAAAGAGCATACACAATGATCAAGTTGGTTTCATTCTAGAGATTCAGGGGTAGTTCAACATACACAAGTCAAAAATATAATACAATACATAAATAGACTTATAGACAGAAATCACATGGTCATCTCAAGAGATGCAGAAAAGACATTTGATAAAGTTCAACATCTCTTCATATAAATGCACTGAAAAAACTAGCAATAGAAAGAACATACCTCAACATAATAAAGGCAATACATGAAAAGCTTACAGCCAACATCATACTAAATGGGGCAAACTGAAAGAAAGCATTTCCCCTAAAATCAGGAATGAGGTAGGGATGTCCACTATCTCCACTAGTATTCAATATAGTAATTGAACTCTTAGCCACAGTAATAAGGCAAGAGAAAGAAATAAAAGGGATCCAGTTGCTGGGCATGGTGGTTCATACCTATAATCCCAGAAACTCAAGAGGTAGAGGCAGGAGGATTGCAGGTTTGAGACCAGAGGCAATGGGCATAACTTAGCGAGACTTTGTTTCAATTTAAAAAATAAAAAAGGGGTTAGGAGTGTAGCTCAATGGTAGAGATCTTATAAATTGTGAGCTAGGCCCTGAGTTCAACCCCTAGTACTACTACTACTACTACTACTACTACTACTACTACTACTACTACAATAATAATAATAATAGTAGTAGTAGTAGTAGTAGTAGTAGTAGTAGTAGTAGTAGTAGTAGTAATACATAATAAAAGGAATCCAAATAGGAAAGGAAGAAGTTGAGTTATCCCTGTTTACAGATATGATCCTATATTTAAAAGACCTTAAGGACTTCCCCATAAAACTCTTAGAGCTGATAAATACTTTCAGCAAAGTAGCAGGATATAAAATCAACATACAACAATCAGTTGCTTTTCTATATACCAGTAATGACGTGTTCGAGAAAGAAATCAGGAAAACCAACCCATTCACAATAGCTTCAAAAATAATAAAATACCTAGAAATAAACCTAACCAAGGAAATGAAAGACCTCCACAGTGAAATCTTTAAAACACTGAAGAAAGAAGTTGGAGGAGACACTAGAAGATTAATTTGGAAGAATTAGTATTGTAAAAATGGCTATTTTTCCAAAAGCAATATACAGATTCAATGCAATCTAATTAAAATTCCAATGATATTCTTCATATTTAACATTCTTCATATTCTTCATATTTAACAAATCCTAACATTCATATGGAAGCACAAAAGATCCCAAATCATCAAAACAATCCTGAGCAGAAAGAGTAATGCAGTGTGTACAATACCAAATTTCCAATGATACTCCAGAGCAATAGTAGCAAAAACAGCATGGTACCGGCACAAAAACAGACATGTAGACCAATGGGATAGAATAGAGGACCCAGAGATAAACCTATGCAGTTACAGCCACCTGATGTTTGACAAAGGTGCTAAAAATATAAATTGGAGAAAAGACAGGCTCTCCAACAACTGGTGCTTGGAGAACTGGACATCCTCATGTAGAAGACTGAAACTAGATTCCTCTCTTTCACTCTGTACAAAAATCAGTTCAAAATTATTCAATGACCTTAATGCCCTCTGTGAGAGAACACCTGTTGTTGGACCTAGACAGTAAAAAATAAAAGACATAAATTTAAGACCTGAAACTTTGAAACTTCTAGAGGAAAACATAGAGAAAACACTTCAAGACATAGGCATAGGAAAGGACTTTCTGAAAAAGACCCCAAAAGCACAGACAACAATAATAAGAATTGACAAAGGAGATTACATGAAATTAAAAAACATCTGTACAACAAAAGAGACAACAGAGTAAAGAGATAGTTTACAAAATGGGAGAAAACCTTTTCCAGCTGTCATCAGACAGGGGATTAATATCTGGAATATATAAAGAGCTTAAAAATTAAATGCCAGAAAAGCAACTTACCTAATCAAAAAATGGGCAAATGAATTGAGCAGACAGTTCTCAAAACAAGAAATACAAATAACCAATAGATATATGGAAAGACTATTCAATACCCTTAGCCATCAGGGAAATGAAAATCAAAACCACACTGAGATACCATCTCACCTCAGTCAGAATAACTAGCAACAACAAAACAAACAACAACAAATGCTGGCGAGGATGCAGGGACAAAGAAACTCTTGTACACTGCTGGTGAGAATGTAGGCTGGTGAAGCCACTATGGAAATCAGTATGGAGGTTCCTCAAAAAAACTAAAAATAGGGCTGGAGATTTAGCTCAGTGGTGGAGTGCTTCCCAAGCATGTGTGAGGCCCTGGGTTCAATCTTCAGAACCAAAAAGAAAAGACAAGAAAAAAAAAAAAAAAGAACTAAAAAAAAAGTTGTTATTAGTTGCGGTTGAGTTGGTGTCTGGCTCATAGTGACCCTATGTACAAAAGGAGAAACAGTATTGTTAGTGCTTCTCTGTTATTCATAGGGTTTTTGATGGCTGATTGATTGTTTTTTGGGAGTGGGTTGCTGGGTCCTTCTACCAACCCTACAGCACCTAGTCTTCCCAGGCAGTCTCCCATCCAAATACTAACCACATCTGACCCTGCTTAGCTTCCAAGGTCTGACAGGATCAGATGCTACAGTGGTACGGCTGCAGGCAAAAAAAAAAAAAAAAAAAAAAAGAAATAGTAAAATAGAATTACCATATAATCCAGGTATACTACTCCTGGATCTATATCCAAAGTAATATAAGTCAACATACCATAGAGTTAGGGACTAAAGAAAGGGGGCAATAACAAAGGGTAATGAGAGCCAGGAGTTGTAGCTCACACCTCTAATCCCAGCGATTTGGGGGGCTGAGGCAGGAGGATTGTGAGTTTGAGGCCAGAGGCAGACTGTATAACTTAGCAAGACCCTATCTCAAGATAAAAAGTAAAAAAATGGGCTGGAGGTTTAGCTCAGTGGCAGAGTGCTTGTGAAGCATGCATGAGTCCCTGGGTTCAACCCCCAAGTACCACAAAAATAATAATAATAAAAAAATAAAGAAAGAAAGGAAAGAAAGGAAAGATATGAGGGAATTGAAGAAAAAGATCATGTCTTGTTCTCAAAGCCAAAATATTTATATATGTGATATATAAATATATCTACACACATACATGTATGTACAAATAGGACATGCAAGTAGAAGGGGGATCATTGGTGGGGAAAAAGGGGATTGGAGTGGTATGTCATGAAAAGGCAATGGGGGAGGTGAACATGAGCAGTGTTCAATGATATGCATATATGGAAATGTCATAATGAAACTCATTAAGCCATACACTAAAAAATTACTAATAAAATGTTTAAAAAGTAAAGAAAAAAGATAAAAATTTTATTTATCTTAGTTTGGAGGTGCCAGTCTAAGATGGGGTAGCCTGTCACTAGGAGTGTGTGGCAGAGAAAACTGCTCACATCCTGAGCCAGAAAGGAGAGGGAGGGAGAGACAGAAGAAGGGAGGGAGAGAGGAAGACAAGGAAAGAGAGAGAGAGAGAGAGAGAGAGAGAGAGAGAGAGAGAGAGAGAGAGAGGGTGAGGGAGAGAAAGAGAAAAAAAGAGAGAGGATGTCAGAGTTACATTATCTTTGGAGTCACACCCTCATTGACTTAAGGACCTACCACTAGGCCCTACCTCTCTAAGGTTCCCCAACCTCCCAATAGTCTTACCCTAAGGAGCAAGCTTTTAACACATGGACTTGATCTAAACCATAACTACACATTTGAATCATTTCATCATGCAGTAGACAACTCCTAAGTATCTACTGTGTACTACGGCTGGGGATTAGCTCAATTGGTAGAGTGTTGCTCTGTGCTCTCTGAGGTCCTGGGTTTGACCTCCAGCACTGCAAAAATGGGAGAAGGATTTGGCAGCCCACTCTCAAAAACAATCAGCCATTGAAAACCCTATGAATAGCAGAGAAGCACTGACACAGTGCCTGGTATGGACATTGTCAGGGAGTGTTTCGTTCTGTTGTACATAGGGTACCTATGAGTTGGACCCTATTCAACTGCACCTAACAACAGTAGCAATTCAATTATGTGTAAAGGATACATTTCTAGAGCAGGGATTGCAGAGTGAGATGATACACTGATAGATTGCTCTCCAAAATGGTTGTCACCCTGCTAAAAGCAATACTACAAATGCTCTTGTTTCCTGGTATTCTTGACCACCTGTGTATTATCTTTTTTTCATCTTAGCCTATTTCACATACAAAAAATAAAGTTTCATTTCTCATTAAAACTTGAGAACAAGCACTTTTGCATGTAGTTAGAGGTCATTTATATTTTCTGCTTTTATGAAGTGTCCTTTAAAGTTCTTTGTCAATTTCTTTCTAAAGGTGTGTTTGGTTTTTCCTATAAATTTGAAGAGGTGACAGTAGAGTTGAAGTCGGACTATTTAGTAGGATGGAAGCTCAGGCCATTTTAGTTGGGCATTTAGGAAGGGGGAGACCTTAGAGGACTGTAATACTCAGGCAAAACTGGAGTAGATACTTAGGTTATTTTAAAAAAGAAGTTTCCTATAATACTGGAAATGCTTTGTAAATGTAAGTTTTAACCTTATTTTGTAAGGTGGCTATTCCAAATTTATTTAATGTTTCCATAGATTTTTCTAGACCTTTAAAAAAAAGATAGATTTGGAGTAGATTATTGGGATAATGGATTTGGACATTTTAAAGTCCTGCAGTAAACACTGCAAAAATACTTTTGTACAAAAATCTGTATCCTTTATACTTTTACTAGCATACTAACAAAATGTCTTTTCCATTTCTATTTCTAGACTCTACCAGAAATAGCTTCATTTTATTTGCACATATTGTTTCCATAAGGCATAGTTAAATATTTGCCTTGGAATTTTATAATCATCTCTTCTAGGTGGCCTTTATCTTGCCTGCAGGTCTTGATATTCCATGAAGAAGGACCTGCTATAAAATCTGATGATTCAAAGAGAGAAGATCTGATTCACATGACTTGAAAATTCTCGAGTTTGGAGGCCAACATGAAACACTATTCTGGGCACATGTGCCTCCGATGATTAAATTCTATCTTGGGTAGACATTACGAGCTATCTGATCAACACCTATTCTTCACTGTTTGCTGCCCAACATAAATCCGTAAGTCATAGGAGGGAGCAACTTTAATCCAATCAGATATATTTCCCATCTTCTCCTGCAGATAAAGGAGGCCATGAGAAGCAAGCAGAACTCACTGGGTATGGCTTCTGGGAAAATGCTTTTAGACTTTTTCTTGCAAAATAGAATTCAGCCATGGTAGCTTGGGACGCAGTGGTAGACATTTTTCCTGTTCTTGGGAATATGAAATGAAAATGAAGAAAAAAAATGCAGTAAAGTGAAGAAAATTGGCCTTGCTTGCCTTTCTTGATCTTCTGAACCAATGCCAGAAACTGCCTACCCCTGGACTTCTAGTGATGTGAAGAAAATATGCATTTATCTGTTGAAGTCACTGGAATCCAGTGTGTTTCTTGAAGCAGAGAACAATTTCTAAATAAAACACTGTTTTAAATGATGTCTTCTGAATGGGTATTTTTTGTCTTTGGAGGAGAGGGTATGAGCTTTATATTAGGTATTGAAGTTATTTTGGGGTGTTTTTAAAAGGGGTAGCATTCTTTCCTTCCAGATTCCTTCTTCATTGATTTCTCCCACACTCTGTGCCCTGGAGGCAGATGTGTATGGACTACGCTGGCTTCTCAGGGGTTTGGCTATGGAAGAGCACAAGCAGGAGATTAGAGGGAAAGAAGAGCATGAGGACAAGGAGAGAAAGAATATCCTCTTATTCTCCAGCTCCCTTCCTAAGGGGTTGCCTTGTGTTCACTGTGCCCTTGACTGAGGTCATCTCTCTTCTCAAGACTCCACTACCCATATGGCTCCTTCCTTCTGGGTTCCAAACACCATGCTCTCTCCTTGCCCTTTTGCATGCATGTGGCAACAGCTCCACTCTCATTGGCCCTTGGAGTACTACACTATCCTTTGTAGTTTCCCTATATCCTGCCCATAACCTTTAAAAATAATTCCTATATTAAAAAACACTTAACTTATCCTAATGTGAGTGTGCAATCTGTTTCCTGCTAGGATTTTGAAACACTCCGTGATGTGAATGTGTGTGTGTGTGTGTGTGTGTGTGTGTGTATGTACGTAATATATATGTTGCAGCTTTATAGAGTTCAGTCAATTTCTGTGTGTCTACATCGGGAAGCGGGGAAATTAAAATCAACAGAAGAATTTGAGGAAAAGCCACAGGCCCACAACCTCAGGCTGCTACCCAGTTTGCCTACAAGGTGCAAAGAGTTAGTGTCCTAGCAGAGACAGGACAGCACTTTCAAGGGGTGAGTAGATTCAAGCCCTACGTCATGGCAACAGAACCGCAGAAGTAACTGCATAAAGGAAGGAGGTAGAATTTTAAGACAGAGATCACGAGCAATGTTTGAAAAATATTTCCTTAAGTATAGAAACAGCAATCATTTTCAGGAGACAGGAGAATGACTCAAATGTCTGTCAACGCATAAAACTTCATTACTTACCCTTAATATCTTCCTGCTATGGAGTCCCGAATTCAGGCAGCACTTGGTCCAACCTACTCATTTTTCCTTGAGGGTTAAATGACTGCCTAGAACGAAGTTTACACACCTCATCTCTAGACTTTCAGTCAAATTTTGTTATAGTTGCCTTTTTTTTGTTGTTTGTTTTTTGAGTTTTGGATTTTTTCTATATCTCAATTCTTCTCTAAATTCTACCTAATTATAATTCAGTCTTTAATGAAGGAGAACACAAAGACAATATAAAAACTCCCAAACCCAAATTATGTGATCTCTGGGATCACTCTTACTCTTATAAAATTAGTGGCCCAAGAAGTCAAAACAGAGTTGACATCTAAGTTCAAACTCATACTAACAAGAATCAGGGAAAAGCTGCTGTCAAAGAGAGCAAGGTCATTAATTTAACTTGTGGATAAATTATCTTAGTATATATAAGTGGCTCAGAAAATATGAAACCTACTTTGTAGGAAGTTCAAAGTACAATGGAAACTTTTATTATCTCAATCTTTATATTCCAACTTTCAGTCTAGAATTCCACAAAGAATTCTCATCCTCTATTAGATATGGAAAATTGAACAATAGCTAAGCATTCATTTTAATTTTAAAGTTAAGGTGATGAAGAAATAAATATAGGACTCAATGTTTTAGTCTTCTGAAGAATCTTAAGGTACTTTATTAAAGGGATCAACTATTTTTTGTTTGTTTGTTTAATAAGGAAGAAAAGACCAGAGCCACCTGCCTTGGCATTTTTGGGAAGCTATAGGTCTAAAGCCTGCAGCCATAGCCCTGTGGCATCCAATTCTGTCAGATCTTGGAAGCTAAGCAGGGTTAGTCCTGGTTAGTACTTGGATGGGAGACTGCCTGGGAAAACCAGTGCTGTACGCTTGGGAGACAGTCCTGGAAACCTACTCCCAAAAACCAATCTGCCATTGAAAATCCTATGAACAGCAGAGAAGCACTGACAATAGTGTTTTGCCTGTTGTATGTAGGGTCACTATGAGTCGGATACCGACTCGACGGCACCTAACAACAACAACAACATAGGTCTAAACTTTTTTGGGTTGTATAGCACAAAATTTTCTTAAATAACTTTTGAGGGTCATTTGATGACTCATAGAGAACATAGCCCACAAAGAAAAGTCTAACTGAAAAAAGGGCAGCAATCTACAAATATTTCAGGAACTACAACAGAAAAGGGAATAGACATTTTTGTTGTTCAGTTATTGGGATTTAGGAAGAAAAATCTATTAAGCTTTCCAACCATGAAATTGATGGTTTTCAAAACTAGTCAATTCTCATTAGCCTGAAGATTCCTAATCTGGGCTACAGCCTGATAGAAACATGGAGTTGAGGAAGTCCTTGACCTTATGTTTAAAATATTGTAGGTGTATATCTGTCCATTTGTCCAGAGGTAGGGTGCATGGATTCCATTGGTTTCTTAGAGGGGCTCAGGACGTAAAATGGTCTGCAAAAGAAAGTGTGAAATTCACTGGATTTCAATGGTCACCTGGATGACCATTCCCCAGAGTGCTGAAGAGAAATACTGGTAATCACTGTAAAGTCATGTTTAGAACTCTCTGGGTATAGATCCCTGGGAAGCAAAGCTTTCATGTAGTATGTGTTCAATCTTCTAATCATTCAGTGGTTATTTACAAGTTGTCCCCTATTCTCACATTGGTTAATTTGCTCAGAGTGGTAGGTACTCATGAGGAATCTGTACGTGAACCAGGAGGCAGTTGTTCGAATAGAACAAGGAAACACCGCCTGGTTTAAAGTTGAGAAAGGTGTGCATCAGGGCTGTATATTTTCACCATATATCTTCAATTTCTATGCTGAGCAAATAATCCAAGAAGCTGGACTTATGAGGAAGAACATGGCATCAGGATTGGAGGAAGACTCATTAACAACCTGTGTTATACAAATGACACAACTCTGTTTGCTGAAAGTAAAGAGGATTTAAAACATTTACTGATGAAGATCAATGAACATAGCCTTCAGTATGGATTGCAACTCGACATCAAGAAAACAAAAATCCTTACAACTTGGTCAGTATGCAAACTTCACAAGAAATAGAGAAAAGATTGAGGTTGTCCATGACTTGGCTTTACTTGGTTCTACAATCCACACCTGTGGAAGCGGCAGTCAAGAAATCAAAAGATGCCTTGTTTTGGGAAAAGCTGTGGCAAAAGATCTCTTTAGAGTATTGAAAAGTAAAGATGTCACATTGAAGATGAAGGTGCGCCTGACTCATGCCATGGTGTTTTCAGTCGCATCATATGGTTGTGAAAGCTGGGCATTGAACAAGGGAAACAGGAGAAGAATTGATGCTTTTGAATTATGGTGCTGGAGATGAGTATTGAATCTACCATGGACCACCAAAAGAACCAACAGATATGTCCTAGAAGAAGTGCAAACAGCATGCTCTTTGGAAGCCAGGATGGCTAGACTGTGTCTTACTTATTTTGGACATGAAGTCAGGAGGGACCAATCTCTGGAGAAAGACATCATATTTGGGACACTGGCAGATCAATGAAAAAAAGGAAAACCTTCAATTATATGGATTGACACAGTGTCTGCAGCAATGGGTTTAACATAAATAAGATCATGTGCCTGGCACAAAATCAAGGAGAGTTTCGTTCTGCTGTACATAGGGTCATTATGAGTCAGACTTGACTTGACGGCACCTAACAACAACAACAGTAGGTAGGAGAGGACATCTATTCTAACCTCACTGTTAAATGAAGAGACAACATGATGTGCTTTTTCCCAATGCCTACTCAGAGTGTCAAACAGAAACAGCTACATGAAGAGGAAGCTCCAATAATGGATTGAATAAAAGAATGCAAGTCTGGAGCAAAGAATGAGCAGCCCGCCAGAGATGAGAAATACCCTGGTCCCCAAATGGCAATACAAGTTAAAAATCAGAAGGCAGAGTATACTTAAGATGTTCTGAGCTGAACTGCTCCGGCCATGAGGAAATACAGCAGTGAAGAACAAACAGAATGGACACTTTGTAACTTGACCCTTGGATATTTGGAAAGGATCCTTAGATGTTCTGTCCCCCACCAGGACCCCAATCATTCAGACTTTGTGTAATGAGTTAGCATGGAAACTGTCCTTTGGAGAGCAAATCAGTTAAGAGCAGAAACAAATGTAGAGCTCTTTGCATGTATCTGATTGCCCAACAAGCACAGAATTTGACATTTAATGTGGACGTGCGCCCGCTGGGAGAACCCAGCCATTGTGCCTTGGCATAAAGCATCTCCTTTGAAATTAGGATAGTGTGTAAACTCATCCCCTAAGAGCTTTGTAGATCTCTTGCATTTGTTTCTCGGGCCTGTTTGAATTTGTCCTTTTAAATAGGCTGCTTAGGGAAACTACCTGGCACCAATTTAATGAAAAGGGCTATCATTAATTTCTTCCTTTAAAAAGGAAGCGTTCCTTTGGGAACACTGAGTCTTCATGTATATTAGGTCAGACAAACCAGCCTGGTGTCTGGGTAGACTGGCTGCTCTAATTGCTGACTGCTAAGCAGCCACCCAGACCTTTCTGGATGGTGGGGAAAGAAAATGAGTCAGCAAGGCTCTGAACACAATTGCCTTCAGTTCCCCAAACTGCTAGGCACAAAAAACACCCACAAATTGGTGCCACTCTTCCTAAATGCAATGAAGGTTCAAGGTGAGGTACTGTTAAGACCTGAGGTGGCATTGAGGGGAAACCAGGTATAGTCTATGGAAATCTTAGCCTAGGCCAGGAGACTTGAGAAGTTGAGTGGAATGAGGAAAGCAACTACTTTCAAAAGTGATTGTCATCAGAGACGTGAGACACAGCAGTGGCAGCAGCTGAACATTTATTTCCAAGGTGCTTTCTGAGGCTGCAGCTCTCTTCTACACACAGCCAGCTCAGATGTGGAGTCTTATTTTTGAAAGACCAGGCCTCATACTGCCACCAGAGCATCACACGCACACACAGTATGCGCACTGTCTCTCACTTTCTCAGGAAACAAGGACCATAGATCATACAAGGGGGAAGTTTAATGTAACAAAAGCTTAAATACTAGCAAAGCACCACAAGGGGGGCACATGGGACTGGAGGGCTTTGCTGCTGGCAGCGGGGCCAGTGCCAAGGCAAAACACTGATCTGACACAGAGTTCATGACCTGGGGGAGGAGGTTGTGAAGTCATTATGAATTGTTCTTGGTTGGAAGAATCCGTACAGGCTCATTTAATATGCCTTATTTATTCTGAATTTCTCCCTCCTGTCATTATCCCAACTATATCCATAGATTCACAATCTAATACAAATTCTTTTACAAAAATCACAAGTAATGTTAATCCAACAGCAGTCCAAAGTAAACAAAATGCCTCTGTCTAGTGCCAATAATCCTAAATTTTGACCAGTAAAGAAAAAAATCAAATAACTTGGATGTACTGCAATAGACTTCACATGCTAAACAAAGAGCTAAATGGTCAGCCCTTTGAGGCTTCTATTTTGCCATCATCCTTTATAAAGCAAAGACAAAAATACATTTAAGAAGATAAAATGAAACCAGGCACTATGGCACATGCCTGTAATCCCAGCACTGGGGAAGCTGAGGCAGGAGGATTGTAAGTTTGAGGCCAGCATGGGTTAAATAGTAAGATCCTCAAAAAGCCAAAAGTCAAAATAATAATAATAAATAAACAAAAAATAATAAAGAAGAAGCTAAAATGACCAGCCGAAGAACCCCCCAAGAAACTGGTCCAGAAAGCTGGTCCAAGGAGAGTCTACTCTGATGACGGAAATGGAGTAAAGCCCCAGGGTGCTCAACTTGCCGATGTGGCTCGACTCAAAATGAGGAGAAACAACTTTAACATCCATTAATAATTGGAACATGGAATGTACGTAGTATGAATCTAGGCAAATTAGAAATCGTTAAAAGAGAAATGGAGCTCATAAACATTGACATTCTAGGCATCAGTGAGCTAAAATGGACCGGCACAGGTCATTTTGAGTCAGACAATCATATGGTCTACTATGCTGGGAATGATAAACTAAAGAGAAATGAGGTTTGCATTCATCATCAAAAAAGACATTTCAAGATCTGTCATGAAATACAATGTTGTCAGTGATAGAATCATATCCATACACTTACAAGGAAGGCCAGTTAATATGACTATTATTCAAATTTATGCACCCACCACTAAGGCCACAAATGAAGAAAGGGAAGACTTCTATCAGCTTCTGCAATCTGAAATAGATCAAACATGCAATCAAGACATACTGATAATCACTGGTGACTGGAACGCAAAGGTTGGAAACAAAGAAGAAGGCTCAGTAGTTGGAAAATTTGGGCTTGATGACAGAAATGAAGCTGGAGATTGCATGATAGAATTCTGTCAGACCAATGACCTTTTCATTGCAAATACATTTTTTCAACACCATAAACGGAGACTATACACATGGACTTCACCAGATGGAACATACAGGAATCAAGTTGACTACATATGTGGAAAGAGACGATGGAAAAGCTCTATACAAAATGTCAAAACATGACCAGGTGCTGACTGTGGATCAGACCATCAACTTCTCATATGCAAGTTCAAACTGAAGCTGAAGAAAATTAGAACAAGTATACGAGAGCCACGGTATGACCTTGATTGTATCCCACCTGAGTTCAGAGACCACCTCAAAAATAGGTTTAATGCATTAGACACAAATGACAGGAGACCAGAAGAGTTGTGGCATGACATATAAGATATCATTCAAGAAGGAAGCAAAAAGTTCTTAAAAAGACAAGAAAAGAAGAAAAGACCAAATTACATGTCAAAAGAGACACTGGACCTTGCCCTCGAATGTAGAGCAGCTAAAACAAAAGGAAGACATGATGAAGTTAAGGAACTAAATAGAAGATTTCAGAAGGCAGCTTGAGAAGACAAAAACAAATATTATAATGACATGTGCAAGGAGCTGGAGCCAGAAAACCAAAAGGGAAGAACATGCTCTGTGTTTCTCAAGCTTAAGGAAGTGAAGAAAAAATTCAAGCCTCGAGTGGCAGTAGTGAAAGATTCTACAGGGAAAATATTAAATGATGCAGGAAACATCAAAAGAAGATGGGAAGAATACACAGAGTCATTATACAAGAAAGAATTGGTAGATGACCAACCATTCCAAGA
>VMDO01015965.1:0-49316 GCA_007922755.1 Pedetes capensis
GTTATGCAGATGACACCACTCTGCTTGCTGAAAATGAAGAGGATTTAAAACATTTACTGATGAAGATCAAAGATCATAGCCTTCAATATGGGTTACGACTAAACATCAACAAAACAAAAATCCTTACAACTGGGTCAGCATGCAACTTCACAATAAATGGAGAAAAGATTGAGGTTGTCCAAGATTTTGCTTTGCTTGGCTCTATAATCAACACCGGTGGAAGCAGCACTCAAGAAATCAAAAGACGCATTGCCCTAGGAAAAGCTGTGGCAAAAGATCTCTTTAGAGTATTGAAAAGCAAAGATGTCACATTGAAGACGAAGGTGCGTCTGACTCATGCCATGGTATTTTCAGTGGCATCATATGGTTGTGAAAGCTGGACATTGAACAAGAGAGACTGAAAAAGAATTGATGCTTTTGAATTATGATGCCAGAGATGGATATTGGCTATATCACGGACTGCCAAAAGAACCAACAGATCTGTCCTAGAAGAAGTACAACCAGAGTGCTCCTTGGAAGGAAGAATGGCCAAACTGCGTCTTACATATTTCGGACATGTAGTCAGGAGAGAACAATCCCTGGAGAAGGACATCATGTTTGGAAGAGTGGCAGGTCAACGCAAAAGAGGAAAACCGTCCACCAGATGGATTGACACAGTGACTGCAACCATGGGCTTAAACATAAATAAGATCGTTTGCCTGGCACAGAATCAGCAAGTGTTTCGATCTGCTGTACATAGGGTCGCTATGAGTCGGACTCGACTCGATGGCACCTAACAACAACAAAGGTTATTGGATTAAGATAATTAATTTATTTCATATACTTGACTTCACAAGAGATGTATGGAATAGAGGAAAGGAAAGTTACATCTTATGTCTGTGTCTTTCTGCTTATTAAAGCTTGTTGCCAAAAGCTACACACATTTTCACATTATGAAAATAAAAGGCTTTTGATGTGATCTGAGTTTTATTATTGCCCAAGTGAGGAAACAAGTAAAACAACAAGATGAAAGAGAACTACTAGAGAAAAAATTAAGAAATTAAAAGATCAACAGAGGAGATACATTATCCTAATAATAGTTCAGAAATGAACAGAGAAAGTAAAATGAAGGAAATTATCACACCAACCTTATGAAAAAAGTTTTCAGAAACTCTCATCACTATAAAATATCTGCTTCCTGACCCCAAGCCTCTATGTTGGTGCTGCATCCTGTTCTCTCTCACTGATTAAAAGAGCAGCATTCTTCCTCTTATTGCCACATCCCCATTACATCCACTGTCATTTGTTCCCTGACATTTGTATCGACATACAACACAATAACAATGCTACTATTTCTTTCAGACTTCTCCCACTATTGTCCCATTTGTAAGTTCTCTTACAGCAAAAACCCTCAAA
The DNA here is from genome assembly GCA_007922755.1 of Pedetes capensis. Lineage (NCBI taxonomy): Eukaryota > Metazoa > Chordata > Mammalia > Rodentia > Pedetidae > Pedetes > Pedetes capensis. The sequence goes on from VMDO01015965.1 coordinate 1,396, forward strand.
TAATTTACTATATTCCCTCTTACCAACTTCTCTCCCAGCAATTTTTCTTCTACTCATTTAATCAGATTTATATCCCCAACTATCCATCAGAATAGCACTTACCACAATAATCAATAGCTTCCATGCTGATAAATTCTACTGTGCATTTTAAGTTCTTATAGTGTTTCCATACAGTCTAGAAATTGTACTTCTTCTGGACATCTTTGTCCAAAAACTAATTAATGTTCACACAATGGCCTATAAACAAATATTTACAACAGCTTTATTCATAGTAGTCCAAAACTAGAAAAATCTCAGATGTCTTTTAAATGCTTAAATGTATGATTTCAAGAGCACCAGGAAAGGATCTAATGGTTTTTAAATAAATAACTCTCTAGGTATAAGAGATATGGTTATTTGATAAAATGTAGTTTCCCATTAAAATGAAAATAATCTCAAAATAGTAAGCTTTCTTCTGAATCAAGTACTTTCTTGAAAGCAATAGTAAAAATTATGGTATATAAAGAATATAGGCAAAGTCAAAAAAAGCACAAAAAATAAAAAATAAATAAAGCCACAGGAATAAGAGGGGGAAGTGTGCTCATTGACATGATTCTATACACATTTGTCTCTGTACTAACTACTAACTAACTCTGTACTAGAGCATAGAGCATTTCAGTCTTCGGCATAAAGACAAACCTCTGAGCCCTAAGCCATTCATAAACTGACATTGTGCAGTGGGGTAAAATGCAAATCCTTCCTTAAGATCAACAATAACATTAGGTTTTCTTTTTACTAGGATCCTCTGATATGCCCACTTTAGAGTCCCCATGTACATTCCACTGTTGCCACATGAAATGATAGCATCTTTTTGTCTCATGTGTCATTCCTAACATTGCTCTAGCATAGGAATCATTCCACACAAGTCTAACTTCCTATATCTGACTTATAAACTGGGGATTTATGACAACCACCAAGTTTTCTCTCATTCACTTCCTCTGCACTAAATGACCTGACCTGTTTAAGGAAATATCAGGGGAATTCTAATTAAGATTGCAGACAGGTAGCAGTCATGCTTTAACCAGGGAAGAAAAGAGTTAGGGACAGATGCAAAATTCTCTACTCAGAATGGAGCAATATTAATAAGCAGCTTTAATTGACTGAAGGACAACTGACCAAAGTTGAAAATAAAGTGACCAAGTAGAAATGGTCCAAGTAGACCAGGTAGAAATGGTGGGGAAACTTCAGATTCTTCCATCCATGGCAAGCGAATACCTGTTGGCTAGGAAGAGGGAGGTCATGGAGTCAGACATACATGGAAAAAAAGCTACCAAGAACTAATTCATGATCCAGAATGCTGCAACTGATATGGCAGCCCCTGTGACAGTCCCTGGTGACAAGTATTATAGGAAACAAGAGAGGAGGTCCAAAAAGTTCTCCTTAGGAAGAAGCCACCAAGAGTAGTTATCACTTCACACCGGGCCTCACTGTCACTGCCTCAGAGCCAGGATGGCCTGCGAGGTCCCACTGCTGGGACTTAGGGCCCAGGGTCTACAGTTTTAGCCAGGGAAGGTCTGTTGCCTCCCTATCCCTGGTCACCACTGAAACTATGAGAGAGATTGATCAGACCAGAGAGAGACTGATAAGGCTTTGGTACAACCAGGAGCCAGGAATGCCAGGGACTAAGAGAGGCAGTTGGGGTGATGGTGGCTATGGAGGCCATGGCAGGAACACAATGCAGGGAATTCAAGGCTAAGACTCACTTGAGGGAGCAACATAAGCACTTTGTCATCATCCCACCCATGTGGGAGTGTGTGGAGCAAACCTCTTTTCACGTGGAGGAGTGTGGGCACAGAGCCTGACACACACAGGAATAAAAGACCTCACCATAATCTATTGTGAGCTAATTTGCAGACTAGACAGCTGCTGCTAATACAGACAGCAGCTCACAGTGAACTTTTAGTGAAAGGTGTGGGGGAAATAAGACTGGGAGTTTGGCAGAGCCTGTCTCAACAGGGAAACACATACTCCTGTGCAACCCAGGACAGTTAAGGAGCTGTTGCAAAAAGGAAAGCATGACACTGCCTGAGCGGGTCCCTAAAGGGATTGGTCTAGGCTGGTTCTGGGTAAACACCTACAGAAAAGGCTACAAACAAACCTTGCCCAGCATTATAGGCTGTGGAGGGAGTGGCCACTGCATTAGGGAACCCAGGGAAAAGCCCAACAGTTTGTGAATCAGAGGGTCCAAAAGGGCTGGGACAACTGTGTGAGAACAACCAGAGACAAAGCAGAGATCTTAAGCAACTGAGTGACTATCACATAGTCTGAACCAATTAGTGCAAGTTGAGCAAAGAGGGATTGCTGTTTTTCCTTTCTTCTTTCTTTTTTTTTCTTATTTTTTTCCTTTTCTGAGTTGGTCAGGCAGTTCTGTTTTTCTTTTTAATGTGTATTTGTTCATTTGATTGTATTATTATTGTTATTGTTGTTGTTAGGTGCCGTTGAGTCAGTATCCGACTCATAGCAACCCTCATAGGGTTTTCAATGGCTGACTGTTTTCAGGATTGCCTTGGAGTGGGTTGCCAGGCCCTTCTCCCATTTTTGCAGTGCTGGGAATTGAACTCTGATCCTCAGAGACTGCAGTGCAGCACTCTACCAACTGAGCTAAATCCCAGCCCTATTATTATTATTATTATTATTATTATTATTATTATTATTATATTTGAATTTTGTTTAGGCCTCTGAAGACTTGGTTAATTCCAATGTCTTTTACTAGTTTTCTTCTACATTACTATACCTCTCCCTTTACTTCTGCTTTGAAATCTCTTGCTACTAACCTCACTAACATAATTTCCAACTACCGATTGGCTTAGGTTACACTAGTCAATCAATATCTCTCAAATTTATTTGGAAAAACCAAAATTGGCCTTTTTTATCCCTTGCATTGGCTAGACCCTGCATGCAGACCAAGCAATGGGAAAGCCTTAAGATAAAAATATACAAAATATGAAAGATCAGGTTGGATGGGAAACCCCAATGGACCAAAGCCCTTCAATAGATAATTTTAAAATAATCAAATTCTTAGGCATGCCAGAAAACAAATTTAGAAGCCTGCTTATAAATATGTTGAAAGACCTCATAGACACCACAAGGAGAGCAATTGTAATACCAGACAAAACTAGTATCTAACGTAGAAGAAAAATTTATCAAAGAAATTGAGATCTTGAAGAAGAATCAACTAGTAATGCTAGAATTATAAACCAAAGTCAATCAACTTAATATTACAGTAGAATCATCAGTACCCAGACTGGACAAAACAGAAAACAAGATTGCTGATACTGAAGAAAGAGTTGAAGATGTTACCTATTCAGATGCTAAGAAAGAAAGAAAAATGAGTCAGTATTATCAATATTTTCAAGAGGTCTGTGATAAAATTAAGAGAAGCAATCTATGAATTCAGGGGATTCAGGACAGAGGTAAAAATAATACTAGGAGGTTAGGAAATATTTTCAATGAAACAATAGCTGAAAACTTACCAAAACTAAGGGAAGAAATAGATACCTATACAACTGAAGTGGGCTGGGATTTAGCTCAGTTGGTAGAGCGATGCGCTGCAGTCTCTGAGGTCCCGAGTTCAATTCCCAGCACCGAAAAAATGGGAGCAGGACCTGGCAATCTACTCCCAAGGCAATCCTGAAACAGTCTGCCATTGAAAACCCTATGAGGGTTGTTGTGAGTTGGATACCAACTCGACGGCACCTAACAACAACAACAACAACTGAAGCATCAAAAATTCCAAATAAAGACCAGAACTAATCCTCTCCATGACACATTATAATTGGAATGTTAAATCTAGAAAGCAAAGAAGCTATTTTAAATGCTGTGACAAATGCCAACTTACAAAGGCAAACACATCAGAACAACAGTTGACTTCTGAATAGTACATTTAATGGCAAGGAAAGCACGATCAGATATCATTCCAGTCCTGAAAAAGAATACCTGCCAACCAAGATTACTTTACCCAGCAAAGCTATCTTTTAAAATAGATGATGGAGAGTTCAAGACATTACATGATTTTGACAAGTTTAAGTGATTGGCAACCATCAAGCCAGCATTGCTGAAGATCCTTAAGAAAACACTGCATTCAGGAGTAGTCAGACAATCTCAAAGACAAGGTCAATGAAATGAATAAGAGGTATGAGGGGAACTCAAGAATACAACAAGGTGAGTATGAATAAAAAATAGAAACAAACACCAAAATTATACAGAATAATAAGTTTCTCTCAATAATTACCCTAAGTGTAAATGGTCTAAACTCATCATTCAAGAGGTACTGACTGGTCAACTGGATTAAAAACCAAAAACTCTTGCTTTGTGAGATTTAACAGACTCACCTCATCCACAAAGACCATAAAAGTCTGTCTGAAAATTAAAGGCTAGGAAACAATATACCAAGCTGGTGAGAACCAAAATAAAGTAGGAGTGGCAATACTAATTTTTGACAATTTTGGCTTCAATCCAAAGCTAGTCAAAGTAGACAAAGATAGTCACTACATATGGGTAAAAGGAATAGTCAGCTAGGAACTCATAATGATACTTAATATTTATTCACCAAATACAGGTGCACCTAGATTCATAAAGCAAACTTTATTGGAGATAAAGGAACACATCAGTGCAGACACAATAATTATGGGAGATTTCAATACCTCACTTTATTGATAAGACAGATGATCAAAGCCAAAAATCAGCATAGAAATGGTGTACAACTGCATAGACTAACTGGACCTTACAGATATCTAAAGAATATTCCATCCATCAGAGGCAAAATACACATTCTTCTCAGCACCACATGGAACATTTTCTAAAAGAGATCACATTTAAGTTCACAAAAATGGCCTCAACAAATGCAAAAAAAAAAAAAAAAAAAAAAAAGATATCATCCCCTGTACCTTCTCAGATCACAATGGAATAAAACTATAATTCAAAAGCAAGAAAATTTCAGAAATGTTACAAATACATGGAGACTAAATAACACACCTCTGAATGACAAAAGGGTCATCAAAGAGATCAGAGAAGAAATTAAAAGATTTCTGCAATCAAATTAGGATGAAAATATATCCTACCAAAGGATAGCAAAGACAGTTCCAAGAGGAAAGTTCGTAGCATGAGTGTCTTCATCAACAAGCTAGGGAAGGCCCAATTAAATAACTTAATGATGCACTTTAAGACACTAGAAGGCCCAAAACAAGTCAATCCCCCCCAAAAAAAAAATAAATGGAAAGAAATTCTCAATATCAAGGAAGAAATTAACCAATTGAAACAATTATATAGAATTAACAAAACCAAGAGCTGGTACTTTGAAAAGGTCAACAAAATTGGCACTCCCTTAGCCAGACTCACCAAAAGAGAAAGAGAAAAATTCAAAGTGAAAAAATACCAGAGATCACAATGGGGACATAAAGATGGATACCAACAAAATCCAGATCATCAGAGACTACTTTGAGAAACTCTACTGACAAAAACACAGAAATACAGAAGAAATGGACAAATTCCTTAACACACATGAGTCACCAAAGCTAAGCCTGAGAACATAAGCAAATTAAACAGACACATTACATTCACTGAATTAGAGGCAGTAATAAAAACCTCCCATCAAAGAAAATCACAGGTCTTGATGGGTTCACAACCGAATTCTATCAACCCTTCAAAGAAGAATTAATATCTATTCTCCTCAAATTATTTTATAAAACAGAAAAAGAATGCATATTTCCAAACTCATTCTATGAAGCCAGTATCACCCTGATATCAAAACCAGATAAGGACTCTTCAAAGAAAGAGAACTATAGACCAATTTCTCTGACAAACGTTGATGAAAGAATCCTTCATAAAATTCTGGTAAACCAAATTTCAGCAACAAATAAAAAAGATCATACACTCTGATCAAGTGGGCTTCATTCCACAGATGCAAGACTAGTTTCACATATGAAAGTCAATTAATGTAATTTAACATATCAAGAGATGGGCAGAAATCACATGATCATCTCAATTGATGTTGAGAAGGCCTTTGACAAAGTGTAACATCCTTTCATCCTTTCAAAAGTCCCTAAGTTCTCAAATTGGGCATAGTAGGAACATATATCAACACTATAAAGATCATTTGTAATAAATTTACAGCCAACATAATATTAAGTGGAGGAAAATTGAAGCCATTCCCTCTAAGATCAGGAACAAGACAAAGATATCCACTCTGTCCTCTTTTACTCAATATTGTGATGGAAGTCCTAGCCAGAGCAATCAGGCAGGAGAAAGAAATTAAAGGAATATGGGTAGGTACAGAAGAGGTCAAATTATCCTTATACACAGACCACATGATCCTCTACCTATGGACACCAAGAATTACATTAGAAAGCTGTTAGAGCTCATCAAAATAGCAGGCTACAAAATTAACATGCAAAAATCAGTAGCCTTCCTTTACACCAACAAGAAACAGGAAGAGAAAGAAATCAAGACAAAAATCCCATTCAAATAGCACAATACAAAGAAGTTAAATATTTAAGGATCAACCTAACCAAGGACACAACAAACCTCTATAAGGAAAACTTCAAAACATTAAAGAAAGAAATAGCAGAAGATCCTAGAAGATGGAAGCACCTGCCTTGCTTGTGGATGAGAACTAATATTGTGAAAATGGCTATACTATCAAAAGTAACTTAAAATTTTAATGAAATCCCATCAACTTTCCAATGATAAACTTATCAAAAATAGAAAAAAAATCCTAAATTTCATATGGAAGCACAAAAGATCAAGTATAGCTCAAATAATCATAAGCAGCAAAAACAATGCAGGAGGTATCACAATGCCTGACTTCATACTATACTACAGGTTCATAGTGGCAAATACAGCTTGGTGCTGGCACATAAATAGGCCTGAACATCAATGGAACAGAATTGAAGATGAAAAGATATACCCAAACAACTACAGCCCCCTGATCTTTGACAAAGTGGTTAAGAATGTTCTATGGAAAAAAGATAGCCTATTCAACCAATGGTGCTGGGGAAACTGAATACCCAAGAGCAGAAGACTAAAAATAGACCCATATCTCCCAATCTGTGTAAGAGTCAACTTGAAATGAATAAGAGACCTCAACATAAAACTGGAAAGCTTAAAACTGCTAGAAGAAATATAGGGAATATGCTCCAACACATAGGCATAGGCGTGTACTTCCTCAAGAAGACTCTAATTACCCAGCAAACAGCACCAAGAATCAACAAATGGGATTACATGAAGCTAAAAAGTTTCTGTACACCAAAGGTAACAATCAACAGAATAAAGGGAGAATCCACAGACTGGGAGAAAATCTTTGCATCCTACACATCTGATAGAGGACTAATTTCTAGAATACACAGAAAACTTAAGAAATGAAATACCAAGACAACAAATAATCCAATAAATAAGTGGGCAATGCAACTGAACAGATGGTTCTCAAATGAAGAAGTACAAATAACCAAGAAACACATGAAAAAATGCTCAATATCCCTATCCATTAGGGAAAAGCAAATTCAAACAACACTGGGATTCCATCTCACTCCAGTAAGAATGGCCAAGATTAACAAAATAAATAATAACAAATACTGCCATGGATGCAGAGAAAAAGCAACTCCTTTACACTGCTGGTGGGAGGGTAAATTAGTTCATATACTCTGGAAATCAATATGGTGGTACTTTAGAAAACTAAGAATAGAACTGCCACATGACCCACCTACATCACTCCTGGGAATATACCCAAAGGAAGTTAAGTCATGATACCACAGGGACACCTGCACTTCCATATTAAATGCAGCATTCTTCACAATTATAAGGGTATGGAATCAACCAAGATGTCCATCAAGAGAGGAGAAAGTTAAAAAATTGTGGTACATATACACAATGGAATATTACTTAGCAATAAAGAAGAATGAAATAATGTCATTTGCAGCAAAGTGGATGGAATTGGAGAATATCATCTTAGGTGAACAAACCCAATCCTATAAAGAGAACTACCATATGTTCTCACTCATATTTGGGAGCTAAATCTAACTTAAAAGTAGAAAAGAAAGATAGATAGATAGATAGATAGATAGATAGATAGAAGAGCACTAATACGTATCTAAGAAGGGAAAATATAAGTACAGTATAAAGAATGGGCGAGAGGATGACCAGGTGGGAGTGGAAGTGGGGGAAGGAGATAAGAGAGGGGAAATAAGTTAGAGGGGAAAGAGAGAGAGGAAAACCTCAAAATATATTATTGAATTTTATGTATACATGGGAAAAATAGGAGAAGGGAAAGAAAAAATATCAATGAGAATATACTCCATGATTACATGTGATTTTTATTATGTTAATTAAAATCCCTACTTTTTTCTGTAAGATATGTAAGCTGATGAGAGTATAACTAATCAAAAGTAATATAATAGTTGCATAATGGATATTTACTCTGTACCCAACCAACATTTATAAGTAAAGAAAATAAATAAACAAATCATCAGGATTTCTTATAAACACTGAAACATCCGTTTACATGTTCTCAAACTTCTTCCTAACACAATGACTCTCAATTCTGGCTGCTTCCTAGGATCACTTGAAAGCCTGACAAATGTAGATGCCATGCCCCAATCCTAATCATTTACATTAAAATTTCTATGGGTAGGGCCCAGCCATCAGTATTTTTTCAAAGCCTCAGATCATTTTAGCATAAAGTGAAAATTCAGAACCACTGGCATAATGCAGCACAGGTTCTCCAACTGGAGACTAGGTAAAAGTCAGCTAAAGATTTCCATAAAAATGAAAAGTCATTTGTTCTCTGAATCTGAGAAAGAGATCAGTAACCAGCATACTTAACAAGTAACTACAGGTAAATTTGATGTAGGGGGATGTGATGCCTGGGTTCTATCAGAGATACACTTCCTTGAGAACAGCACTAACGCAAAATTAAATTTAAAAAGAAAGTATAAATACGTAAATATTTTTATCATTTATTGTAGAGAGAATTTCTATTTCTCTGTCTAAAAGAGGGGCTGGGATTTAGCTCAGTTGGTAGAGTGCTGCGCTGCAGTCTCTGAGGTCCCAAGTTCAATTCCCAGCACCAAAAAAATGGGAGAAGGACCTGGCAATCCGCTCCCAAGGCAATCCCGAAACAGTCAGCCATTGAAAATCCTATGAGGGTTGCTATGAGTCGGATACCGACTCTACGGCACCTAACAACAACAAGAACAACAACTGTCTAAAAGAAGCAAATAAAAACCAATGCAAGAGGAGGACATATCACCAGCCACATGGGCCACATGATGAATCACATGTAGGTAAATACCTGATTTTATAGAATACATAAGTTTTTAGTACTTATTCACAATAAAGTATTTTTATAAATATAAGTTGAGGATAAAATATGGAAAGTATTAAGAAGCCAGAGTAATTGTATTTCTGTCTTCCCTCCCAGTTTCACTGCTTCTCCCAGCCAGTGTACTAGCCCCATAAGATTCAGTGTCTTAGTTTTCTTTTGTATTAACACAAACTCCTTTAGTAAAGTCATGCCACTTCATAGTTTTACGTACATTGTATTCTGTATACTTACAATGCTTAACTTTATATTGCATACCCATTGTCTAACTTGAACTCCATGTAAACATGAGGAGATAATGCTGATAAGCTTCATTGTGAAAAGGCCTAGAAAGAAAACAGGTGCACACAGAGAGCGTTCCTGAGATCTGAAGGAATACCCCTGGATCTTCAACTGAAAATTGACTAACATATGCATTTAAGAAAACTACCTAAATGCAGGAAAAATTCCTATTCCTACCACATGGTATATAAAAACTCATTGCTCATTATGAATCTAAGAATACTCAAAAGGGTTTTGCCTCCATAGAATAAAATTAGGCCAAAATAAAATAATGTTCTGATCTCAAACTTAAAAGCAAGACTTAAAAGGGTCAAATTGATTCCTAGTAATTAATTGTATCCCACACAAAGCTCAAGACTATGAGAATAGAAATATGTCACAACCAATAAGACAAAATTCACTATGTCTAGCAATCAATAAAGTCACTATGTATACAAAGAAGCAGAAAAATATGACCAATAGTGAGAAGAAAATTCAATCAGTCAACCAAACTGAAAATGATATACATTATAGAATCAGTAGACAAGGACATTAAAAGTTATTTCAGGTATATCCTATATGCTCATGAAGGTACAGGAAAAATGAATTAAGATAATATATTTTTTTAAAGATCTAAGTCAACATTCCGAAGCTAAACTATCTGAAATGAAAAATGCATGCATATGATTAATAACAGACTAGATATTGCAGAAAAAATAATTACTGAAGTTGAAGCTATAGCAATAGAATTATCTAAAACAAGATAGAGAATTTTAAAATGTGAAAAAATGAACATTGCATCAATTATCTAGAGGAAAATTTCAAGCAGCATATGTAACAAGTTAAAGCCCCTAAATTAGGTGAGAGGTGCATAAACATTTGAAGATACAAATTGAAAATTTTCCAAATTTGATGAAAAGTATAGACTCATGTATCAAAAATATTACTGAAACTTAAGCATTAGGAAAATCAGAAAACTACAGTTAGACACCCTATAATCAACTTTATTAAAACCAATAACAAAGATCCAGTCTTAAATACAGCAAGAGGAAAAAAAGCATAGTATCTACAGCAGGTCAAAAATAAGAATGGTAGGTGACTTCATGTCAGAAATAATATAAGCCGAAGAACATGCAATATCTTTAAAGGGCAATATCTTTAAAGCACTGAAAGAGAAACATATCAAATCACATTTCTGTACCTAGTGACAAATTCTACATTACAAAAGAAAAAAGTCTCAAATAAATTACTTTAGCTTCTATCTTAATAAAGAAACAGAACAGTGAATTAAACCAAATGAAGAAAGAAAATAGGAAAAACAAAGCCAAAACCAATGGTATAAAAAATAGCATAAAAAGAAGGAAACCAAAAAATGATGATGAAGAAAGAAAAATCAATGAAATTAACAAATCTCTAGCCAGAATAATCAAGGAAAAATAAGAAGAGATACAAATTACCACTATCAGGAATGAGAGAGTTGACATGATTGCTGATTCTACAGGTAATCTAAAGAATAATATGGAATATTACTAACATATTTACAGCATATAACTGATAACTAAGATTAAATGAACAAATTTTTGTAAGACAGATAATTCTGACTCATGAAGAAATATCTGAACAGATGGTGTACCTATTAAAGGAATTTAATTTGAATTTATAACACTTGCCCCCAAAATAGCCCTCCAAACCTTTGTAAATTCTTCTAAATATAATAATATGTATATCTTTTTTTGCAGTACCTGAGGCAGGGAGAACCCAGGGCCTCACATATGCTTTACAAGTGCTGCACCACGGACCTGCACCCCCAGTCCATTTTTTACTTTTTGAGACAGGGTCTCACTAAGTTATGTAGGCTGCTGCTAGCCTCAAACTTATGATCCTCCCGTCTCTACCTCCCAAGTTGCTGGAATTACAGGCATTTGCCACTGTACCCAGCTAATTCTTCCAAATATTTATGGAACAATAACAATAATAACAACATTTATGGAGAAAATATTAACAGTGCTAAATAGATTCATCTAGAAAATGGAAAAGAAAGAAGACCTACCTACTCATTTTTGAATACAGAATTACACTGATATTGAATCAGAAAAAAGACATAAAAATATCCACCATGACTATACATAAAACAAAATTTAGCAAACTGAATCAAACATGTATAAAAAGTATAATATATCATGGTCAAGTGGTGTTTCAGTAATTCAAGGTGAATTTTATTAGATTTTTAATAGATTTAGTTAGTCATATTATCAGATCTGAAAAGGACACACAGAGACAGATATACTCACAAGAAAGACATGCAAGTAGAAAAGAGACCATTGATGGGGAGCAGGGTCATGAGAGGGTAAGGGGGAAGTTAACATGAGCAATGTACAATGAAATGCATGTATGGAAATGTCATAATGAGACCCATTAAGTTTTACATTAAAATTACTAATAAGTTTAAAAAATAATGAAAAGAACACATATATTCATTTCAATACATGCAGAACATTTGACAAAATCCAATATCCATTTCTTGTTGTTAGGTGCCGTCGAGTCAGTATCCAACTCATAGCGACCCTCTGTACAACAGGGGAAACACTATTGTCAGTGCTTCTCTGCTGTTCATAGGGTTTTCAATGGCAGATTGATTTTTGGGAGGGGGTTGCCAGGTCCTTCTCCCAGCCTACAGCTTCTGGTGTTCCCAGGCAGTCTCCCATCCAGGTACTAACCAGGCCTGATCCTGCTTAGCTTCCGAGATCTGACGGGATCGGATGCCACAGGGCTATAGCTGTAGGCCAATATCCATTTCTAGTAACCCCCTAAATAAGTTTGCAATAGGATTTCATTGGCACCATCTGACTGATAGAGAATATCTATAAAATAGTAATAATAATGAAATAAATATACTTCCTGGCAAAGTATGATATTTTCCCTGTATGATCTGGATCAGTGTCAGAATTTCTTCTCTCACTACTTCTATCCAACTTTGTACTGGAGAGCTGGAGACTTTCCCCAGTGCAACAAAGCAAACAAACAAATAAAAGTGAAGCAGAAGGTTTTCAGATAGGAAAGAAGGAGTAAGTTGCCTTTATGAAAAACACAATCATCTATACAGAAAATCCTGTAGAATGTTCAAAAATTCTACTAGGATAAATAAGTTTAACAAATTTTTGGAATATAGGATAAATATTTTTAAATCCTTTTTAATTCTCTATGCTAATCAAACATTGAAATTAAAACAAAATATTTAAGGATTAAGCTAACAAAAGATATGTAAGAAGTATATATGGAAAACTATGAAACATTATTAAAATAAAGGAAAACTAAATGAAATGTTTGTGAACTGGAAGACACAATATAGTTAAGAGTATCAAATTCTCCAAATTATCTATCAATTCTATGTAATTTCAATCAAAATAACAGTATAGTTTGAAGGGATTTTTAAAATTTAGTTCTAAAATTAAAATGTAAATACAAAGGAACTAGAATAACCAATACAACTTTGAAACAAAAGAGCAAAGTTCAGAGTCAAGGAATCAAGACAGGAGGGCGTTCCCATCAATACACATAATAAATGGAACAGAAGACAGGAACAAACCTATGCATATATGGTTAATTGATTTTTGACAAAGACACAAAAGTGAGAAAGGATACCATCTCAGAAAATTATCTGGAACAACTAGTCATGCCCTCCTAAATTTCAATCTATATGTTTTATAACTCATGTAAAAATTAATCCAAAGTAGCCAAATGCCATGGCACATACCTGTAATTTGAGACAGTCAGGATGCGGACGCAGAAAGATCACAGAGGCAGCCTGTAATATTTAGCCAGATTCTGCCTCAAAATTAAAAAATTAAAAAGGGGATGGGATTGCAGCTCAGTGGTGGAGTTCTTTCTTAGCATGTTTGGCGCCCTGGGTTCAACACACTGTACTGAAAAAAAATGAATCCTGGAGTTCATAATTAAATGTAAAACCTAAAACTACATACTTTTAAAATAAAACAGCAGAAAACTTTTGTCACCTCAGGTTAGACAAAGATGTCTCACCTACATCTTCAAAAGTATTATTTATAAAAGAAAACACTGATAAAGCAGATTGTGTCAAAATTAAAACATCTCCTTTAAGAAAGAGATTGTAAGGGCAGTGAAAATGCAGACAATTAAAGATTGTGCTCCTGAGGTTTCAGATGGGAACAAAGATTCTATCAGAGATTGGACTAGAAGCCATTCATGTTTTTTGCTGGCAAAGAACTTTTCACAATTTTGTTGTGTCCTGAGATTTCATAAAAGGCTGAATTTAAAGGCGAAATGTCAAGGCAGTCCAATATTCAGGATATAGCATGGTTATTGATTGCTGCTTTCCCCAAGTTTACAGTGAAAATCAGGAGCACAAAGCAGACTAGAAAGACTTGAAAATTTTGTAATTTGGTTTAAAAAAGCAAATTACCATCAATAAAAAGAAATTGAGTACTTTGTATTAGGACAACAGGAGAGATGCCTTGAAGATATCTCAGGAATTGGCTAGACCCTACCCATCACAGACTCAAGAGTATGAAAGGGTAAACTCATCTGAAAAACTTTCCCTTGAAAAGACAGCACTCCAAGATGCTTTACTTGCATAGGACTGTGTGGAAATCAAGATTCATTTTGTTGTGCTCAGCCACCCAGGCACTCAGAGGCCAATGTGGATATAGTATAAAGGCTCCCAGCTACTGCTTTCACTGGTAGCAGACCTTGGCATCCTCCACATGACACCAGCATTCTAGGCATCCCAAATCCAAGAGTTATGGTACCTGAAGGTTTCCACCCAGTTTTCACAGGAAAACCTCAGAAATGAGGCAATGTGTGACAGGATGGGAATCCCTGCAGGCAGTCCCAGAAAGGGCAATCTGTGAAGCTGTTAAGATGAATCTTAAACTGCTGTGGAGATGCCAGAATGTTGGAGACACCAGGAACATGGAAATTGTGTTGAGGAAAACCACAGGTAATAAGCAGAGCCAACCAAAGTTAAGGACATGAGATCTTCAAATGGCAAGGCCATAAAAGTAGGATTGCCCAAGTCCATTGGAACTCACATTACAGTATCATGCATATAAGATGCTAAACAAGGATCTACAGAGTTTACTGTTTTCCCTGCAGGGTTTCAGTCTTACTTTGGTTCCATCCCTCCTATCTATGTTCCCATCCTTCCTTTTTGGAATAGAGCATTTACTGTATTCCATTGTATTTGGGGATTATATAACTTTTGGGTTTTTTGTTTTTGTTTTTTGTTTTAATTTTTCAGGTGAGCTCATGGCTAAGTTTGCCTTGATTCTCAGAGAGACTTTGAACCTGAATTTTTGAACAATGCTGGAACTATTAAGACTATGGAGACTCTTGGAGATGGACTGAATGCATATTTCATTGCAAAATAAACATAAGCCTTTTGGGGAACAGGGCAGAATGTTATGGTTTGAATATGAAGTATCCCCCTGAAAAGTTCATGTATTAAAGGGTTGGTCCCCCACTTGTGATACTATTTTGGGAAGCTCTGGAATCATTAGGAGGTGAGGTCTAGCTGGGAGAAGCAGGTCACTGGGGGTGTGCGCATGGGAGCTGTATCTTGTTCTGGGTGCCTATCTCCCTCTGTGCTTCCTGTCTTCCATGATGTGAGTAGCCTCTGAAACATGGTCCTGCAGCTATAATGTTGTACCTGACTAGGGGCCCAGAATTAACAGAGCTAAGGACTACAGACTGAATCTCTGAATTCATTACACAAGATAATTCCTCTCTTTAAGTTGATTTCTTCATGCATTTGTCACCAGGATGAAAAGCCTGATAAATACAGCAATCTACAAACCAGGAAAAAAGATTGAAAATGAGGTATAAAATGTGTGTCTGGAATACATTTTATAACCTCTCAACTCTCAATAATAAATAATGCATTACAAAAATGTGCAAAATATTTAAGCACTCCTCTAAAGAAGAAACACAGAGAAAAAAATAAGCATGTCCCATCATTAGGGAAATGAAATTAAAAGTCATATTAGAAAAAAACAGCAATACAATGTTTATATCAGATATAAAATAAAAAGCTCTAGAAGTTGAACAATGGAAAAATATGCAGTCGGAAAACACTAAACCTATGCTAGTACTAGGTGAAAGAGATTTTAAGCAAAGTCTTTCTGAGAAGTAAAAATTCAAGGCATTTGATAAAATATTTAATCATGAAGATCAATAAAATTCTGTATTATGAGATTCAAATCACATATAAAACAAAATAGGATGACAAAAAACACTAAATCAGTGAACATTAATAATGGGAGAGTTTTAACCCATTTATCTCGTTCATTAATAGAAGGTAATTCTAGTTTTTAAAAAAGATATAAATTACTTGAACCCAATTACAATCCTGATCAAATTATCATACACAGGACACAGCAACAAGTACATTCTTTGCAAATACACACAAAGCAATTATGAAAACTGAACATCTAGCAAAGGTTTCCACAGGTTTCAAACATTTTAAATGTTGATTATATCTCAACAACAAATAAAAATCCAGAACAGAAATATAACTGAAAAAAAGTGACATACATTGAGATTGACATTTGGAGCCTAATGTACTAGAATATGCTGAATCTGAGAAATGGTTCTTAGCCCCAGGACTTAAGGATGTTGTGCTATTAAAAGGTGGATGATTCATGACTCAGAGGAACAGTCAAAGGGAAGATATTAGTGCTACTACCTAGCTGTTTTTATAAAAGACTTGAGGTGAACCCATACAGAAAAAGAGTATAAGAATATCAGAGTATAAAAGGTGGTGCCGTTCCTCTCTCCCTAATTATACACGTGCACAGAACATTCATATGAACTTGAACAAATACCAGTAAGTGCTCATCTTAACCTCAGTTTGTCTATAGAAAAGCCCTAGGAAGAGATCATGCTCTTACTATTGTCCCCAAATGTTCAGAGCATTGTATCTTCCTAGGGATGGCCCTTCCAAATATAAAATTCCAGTAAAATGAAAATACTTCCTAAAACATCTCTCTTAGAGACTCACAATGTATGTTTAAAAAAATAAAAGCTTTGAGAGGAGCAGCATTTAACTTTTTTCAGATATATAGTACCCATAGAAAACATTTATTTAGGTCATATAAACATGCACAGAAATATTACCATATCAAATAGGAATAAATTTTAATGAAACAAAAGAATGCATGATACATATCTTTTTTTTTTTTCAGTACTTGGGAGTTGAATCCATGACCTTGCACATACTTTGCAAGTGCTCTACCACTAAGCTGCACCCCCAACCCATTTTAAAATTTTTTACATATTGAGACAGAGTCTTGGTAAGTTACCCAGGATGCCTCTGGCCTCAAATTTGTGATCCTCTTGGTTCTGCTTCCCAAGTCGCTGGGATTACAGGTATGTGCACATTTGCTTGGCAATATCTTCTTTTTTTCTCCCTTCATTGGTAAATGATAGTGGGGTGCGGAGTAATACAGCATTGGCTTTTTCCATTATGCAACTATTATATCACTTTTGGTTACACCTTTATCTACTTACAAGGTTTATGGAGTCTTATGACTAATATATAGTAAAACTCAAATACATGTATGGGTTATATTCCCCTATTATTCCAATGTACTCATGAAGTTGACTTATTTACATTGATATTATCCTCTTCCTCTTTATCCCTCTACATTGACTCTCCTTGGGAGCATTTAATTTTTTTAGACCAGAACTTCCCAACATTGTTCCACCAAACGTATTGTTCATGTGATACATACTGACACCTGGCCAAATTAGTATTTATGGGACCATACATTGGAAAACAATCTTTTAGTATTTCTATATGTATTTGGATTAATTGCAATTACAAGCATATAATTTCTTACTCCTACAAACAAGCTAGCGTTGCCTGATTTACATCTCTAGTAGGTTAGCCAGTATTCGCTTGGCTCTCAAGGCAGCACAGTCTGGACTAAAGTAAAGAGAAAAGAAGGAAATTATGAGAAATATCCAATTAATGGGATCTTTCCAAACATTTCATTCTTCTAGGACTAAATCAACTATACTGTTTCAGTTTCTTGCCATAATTTGTTGTTGTTGTTAGGTACCATCAAGTCAGTGTCCAACTCTTAGTGACCCTACATACAACAGGGGAAAAACTATTGTTAGTGCTTCTCTGCTGTTCATAGGGTTTTCAATGGCTGATTGCTTTTTGGGAGTGGATTGTTGGGTCCTTCTACCAGTCATAATTACTAAACATTATTATTCAGCCCTTCATATTTATTCATCACAAAGAAGTTTCAGCAATAATATCATTTTAAATCCTCTGATTTGAGCATGCAGGAACTAGAATGTATTTAACACCCTGTATGTTAGCTCTTGGGAGAAGGGCCTGGCAATCCACTCCCAAGGCAATCCCAAAACAGTCAGCCATTGAAAACCCTTTGAGGGTCACTATGAGTCAGATACCAACTCGACAGCACCTAACAACAACAACAACATGTTAGCTCTATTCAAGAGTGAGTTGCATTGTGGTTATAACCAGCTGCTTCTTTTTCAAATATAATGTTCTATTTTGTGCTTTATTATAATATTTTCTTAAATAATCTCAGATTTTCCATCATAAATTCTACCTTTTTATATCTAGAAGAGGATCTTCACATATTTTGAAAAGCACAATAAATAAGGTGATGCAAATGTAATTTTTACTCTAAGAAATGTGGTAATCTCTAGGAAGTAGAAAACTAGAGGAATATAAGTTGAATTAGCAAGGCCCTGTACTAGGTTTTGTAATAGTTACATGGATTTTAAAAAATATTTTTCTGTTTGGAATACTAATAACTGAGCCATGAAGAAAGGAAGTGAAAAGAAGTGACCACAGAAGGTATTATCTTAGAATGGTCCAAGACTGGGGAAAGAGCTACTATAAACAATTGTCACATAAAAAGACAATACCTTGGCTAGAGTCCATCAAAATTTTAGATGTAGATTAAAATATCAACTTTCCCACTAGCAACTGTATGGTCTTGGGCAAGATACTCAACTCTGAGCTTTAGATTCATCATAAGTAAAGAAGACAATTTTACTTGAAAATCCATCAGTGCTCAAAACTTTATATTATATCTCATTTATTCTCTTTTAATCTCATTTGCACAAAGGAAACTATAACATCAACATTATTATTCCACTACAAATGTGAAAACAGCAATGAAAATAAAATTATTTACCCCAAATCTGGATATTAACATGTAGAAGATTGAAACTAGACCCCTAGCTCCCACACAATACAAAAATCAACTCAAAATGGACTAAAGATCTTAATGTAAGACCTGAAACTTTGGAACAACTAGAGGAAAACATAGGAGAAATATATCAAGATATAGATACAAGCAAGGACTTTCTGAACAGCCCTCCTATAGGTCAGGAAATAATAGCAAGAACTGATAAATGAAAAAATCAACAGAATGAAAATAAAACCTATAGAATGGAAGAAAATCTTTAACAGCTATTCATTTAACAAGAGATTAATATCCAGAATGTATAAAGAGGTCAAAAATGGAACACCAAAAGAACAAGTAATTCATCAATAAATGGGCAAAGGAACTGAATAGACATTTTCAAGTGAAAAAGTACAAATGACCAATAAGTACATGAAAAAATATTGAACATCTTTAGCAATCAGGGAGATGTAATTCAAAACTACATTGAGATTCCATCTTACCCAAGTAAGAATGGCTATCACCAAAAAGACAAAAAAAATGTTGGTGTGATGATAGCAGAAAAGTAATCCTTATATACAGCTGGTAGGAATGTTAGTCTAGACACTATGAAAATCAGTATAGAGGTTCCAGAAAATATTAAAAATAGAACTACCATATGATCTGGCTATGCTTCCCCTGGGTACATACTAAAAAGAATCAAAGTTAGCTTACTATAGAGATACCTGTATATCCATATTTATTGTGGCATTATTCATAATAGCCAAGTTATGGAATCAGCCAAGTGTCCATTGACAAATAGATAATGATAACGTATAACTGTGGTATAAGTACATGATAGCGTATTAATTGGCCATAAAGAACAAAATCATGTCATTTGCAGAAAAATGAGTGGAAATAGAGATCATCATGTTAAGTGAAATAAGCTGGACTCAGACAAGTATCAGATGTCTTCTATCAAAGGTGAAATCTAGGGGGAAAAACACATGAAAGTGGAAGCAGGACTATGAGGGAAGAGGAAAGAGATTGGGAAAAAGGGAGGGTGGGGTAAGGGTAGGAAGTAGGATGAATGAATATTATCAAAGTACATTGTATGCATGTATGAAAATGTCATAATGAAAAACTTATTTTGTACATTTTATATATACTAATTGAAAAAAGAAAATATTTAACCAATACTTCAATGTTAATAAAGAGCAGAAATGTATTTAAACCTTCATATTACATCACTCTCTAGGAAAATTACAGTCCACAGGTAAAATGTAGCCTATGTTTTTATGCTCCCATGTATCTGCCAAGTTTTCTCCCAGTACTGTGGGGGTTTGTGTCTTGCTCTAATGCCCATAGGGTCACCCATGCTGGACAAGTTTCAGCTGAGATGACAGACTGACAGACTAGGGAGAAAGACATGGCTAAGCCACTCTCAAAACAATTAGCTATTGAAAACCCTATGAATAACAGAGAAATATTGTCAGATATAGTGCAGGAAAATGAGACACCCAGGGTGGAAGGCACTCAAAAGATGACTGGGAAAGAGTTGCCTCCTCAAAGTAGAATTGACACTAATGACAGGAATAGAGGAAAGCCCCAAAACCTCCATTTGCTGATGTCACAGGACTCAAAATGAGAAGGAAAAACTGTAAACATCCATTAATAATTGGAGTGTGGAATGTAAGTAGTATGAATCTAGGAAAATTAGAAATTGTCAAAAGGGAAATGGAACACATAAACATTGACATGGACTGGTATAAGCTTTCTGAATCAGATAATCATATGGTCTACTACACTGAGAATGACAAATTAAAGAGAAATGGAGTTGCATTCATCACCAAAAAAGGACATCTCAAGATCTACCCAGAAGTATAATGCTCTCAGTGATAGAATAATATCCAGATACATACAAGGAAAACAAGTTAATATAACTATTATTCAAATTTACACACCTACCACAAAGGCCACAAAAGAAGATAGGCAAGATTTTTACCAGCTTCTGAAATCTGAAATAGATCTACCATGTAATTGGGACGCACTGATAATTACTAGTGAGTGGAATGCAAAAGTTAGAAACAAAGAAGAAGATTTAGTAGTTAGAAAATATGGCCTTAGTGACTGAAATGATGCTGGAAATTACATGATAGAATTTTTGCCAGACCAATGACTTTTTCATTGTAAATAAGTTTCTTCACCAACATAAACAGTGACTATACATATGGAATTCAATAGAATGGAATATACAGGAACAAAATTGACTACATTTGTGGAAAAAGATGGTGGAAAAGCTCAATATCAGAAGTCAAGAAAATATCAGGTGCTGATTATGGATCAGACCATCAAATGTTCATATGCAAGTTCAAAATGAATCTAAAGAAAATTACAGCAAGCATACAAGAGCCAATGCATGACTTTGAGTATGTCCTACCTGAGTTCAGAGACCACCTAAATAACAGATTTGATGTGTTAGATACTAATAATCAAAGACCAAGTGAGTTTTGGCATTACAGCAAAGACATCATTCATGAGGAAAGCAAAAGGTTATTAAAAAGAAAGGAAAAAAGACCAAATTACATGTCAAAAGAGACTCTGAAAGATGCCCTTGAATTTCAAGCAGCTAAAGTCAAAGAAAGACATGATGAAGTTACAGAACTAAACAGAAACTTTTAAAGGGCAGCTCAAAGACAAAATTAAATATTATAATGACATATCCAAAGAGCTGGAGATAGAAAACCAAAAGGGAAGAACATGTTCTGTTTAACTCAAGCTTAAGGAATTGATGAAAAAATTCAAGCCTCAAGTGGCAGTAGTGAAGGATTCTACATGAAAAATGTTAAATAATACAGGAAACGTCAAAAGAAGATGGAAGGAATACAGAATCATTATACCAAAAAGAATTTATGGATGACCAACCATTTTAAGAGATTGAATATGATCAGGAACCAATGGTACTGAAGGAAGAAGTGGAAGCTCCCTTGAAGGAATTGGTGAAACATAAGGCTCCAGGAATTGATGCGATACCAATGGACATGCTTCAACAAACAGATGCAGCACTAGAAATGCTCACTTGTTGATGCCAAGGGATTTGGAAAACAGCTACTTGGCCAACTGACTGGAAGAGACACATATTTGTGCCTACTCCCAAGAAAGGGGATCCAATCAAATGTGGAAACTATCAAACAATATCATTAGTAATACATGCAAGTAAAATTTTGCTAAATATCATTCAAAAGTGAGTGCAGCAGTATACAGTCAGAGAACTGTTGGAAAATCAAGCCAGATTCAGAAGAGGTGGAACCAGGGACATCATTTCTGATGTCAGGTGGATATTAGCTGAAGGGAGAGAATACCAAAAGATGTCTATGTTTTATGATTGTGCAAAGGCATTTGACTGGGAAAGTCATAACAAAGTATGGATAATATCATAAAGAATGGGAATACCAGAGAACTTAATTATACTCATGAGAAATCTGTACATGGACCAGGAGGCAGTCATTCCAACAGAACAGGTAAACACTGCCTGGTTTCAAGTCAAGAAAGGTGTGCATCAGACCTGTATCCTTTCAACATACCTCTTCAATCTCTATCCTGAGAAAATAATCTGAAAACCTGGATTTTATGAAGAAGAACATGGTATCAGGAATTGGAGGAAGACTCACTAACAACCAGCATTGTGCAGATGGCACAACATTTCTTGCAAAAAGGGAAGAGAATGTGGAACGTTTACTCATGAAGATCAAAGAACACAGCCTTTAGTATGGAATGTGCCTCAACATCAACCAAACAAAATTCCTTACAACTGGGTCAGCACACAACTTCACAATAAATAGAGAAAAGATTGAGGTTGTCCAAGATGCTGCTTTACTTGGTTCTATAATCAATACCCACAGAAGCAGCAGTTCAAGAAATCAAAATACACATTACATTGGGAAAAGCTGTCACAAATGATCTCTTTAAAGTGTTGAAAAGATGTCACACTGAAGACTAAGGTGAGCCTACTCATGCTATGGTATTTTCAGTCACATCATATGCTTGTGAAAACTAGACACTAAATAAGAGAGAGAGCAGAATTGATCCTTTTTAATTATGGTGCTGGAGATGAATACTGAATATATGGACTGCCAAAAGAACAAACAGATCCATCCTAGAAGTGCAACCAGAGTGCTCCTTGGAAGCAAAGACGGCTACACTGTGTCTTACTTATCTTGGACATGTTGTTAGGAGAAACTAATCACTGAAGAAAGATATCATGTTTGGGAAAGTGACAGGTCAATGAAAAAAATGGAGACCCTCAACTAGATGAATTGACACAATGTTTGCAACAATGAAAGACAAGAAATTATATAAGCAAAAATGAAAAACTCACAAACTAAGAGCTCTTTGTGTGGAGAAGTAAAACTTGATTAATGGAATGCTTAGGGAACAGAATAGTTTGTCTATATTGGTTTGACTCTGTTAAATCCTAGTCACTGAAGTTACCACTAAAAGAGGGCATATGTAACTGTTCTAAGTAACTCCATTTTGTCCCACCCTGCCTCTATTTTCGCCCCTTTAACTTTTTCCTCCTGAATTACTCTCCTGCATTTATCTTGGATTCCAGGAATGACAGAATGGATTTATAAATGTCTTTACAATAAGAGTCCAAAACTATCCCCCAGCAATAGGAAACCTCACAGGAGAGATAACACCCAAATATGGACAATTACCCACAGTAGTGAAGCTGCACCTTGGGACAGAATTAATCCCATTATAGAAACCAGACTGGTCTTCCTTAAGTGAAGACAGAAATAACAACTTTTCCAAAATTCCTTGCACATCTGGAACTGAGACCATAACAAGACCACTGGCCTGACCAAGATTACCTGTTCTGTCAGCTACATATACCCCAATCCCCTCCTTTATTTCCCTTTTCTTTAAAGTCTCAGAGTTCCTGTTAGTCCCTTGAAGATGGACTTGGGGATTACTGAACCTCTTCTCTATTCTCCCCAGCATGGCCACTTTGATTACATCTCCTTTCTCTGCCCTTTGCTACTACTTCTCTCTTTAACAGGAGTATTGGGATGGGTGGTCATCCTAAAATTTTGGTACTTTCAGGGGCAGGACTTTTACCCTAAAACTCTGGTAGCACCATTATGATTAAACCTTTCCTTTCCTGCTGAAAGATTCCTGCCTAGAAAGCACAGTGTATCAAAGATGTTTCACCCTGGGATGAAAGAGAATTTTGCACTGGTTCACCAGTGTTGAATTTTACCTGAGCCCTGTGCTCTTTGAGTGGAATGGATAAGAAATGTTTTTCTTTTCCTTTTTAAAAAAATCTTTCCATCCTTGTATATTCTGAGAAATGGCTCTTCCACATTCTGAGATAAGTCTGATGCCTATCTTTCTTCAATGAATCAGGTGAGACCCTCCCTTAATGACTCCCTTGTTCAATAAAACCCTGTATTCTCTGTCTTCATAGAGACATTCTTGACCAAGAGCTTTAACCTGCTCCTCAGTTTGATTTAGTTTTAGATAAGTTTCTTCCTTACCACAAGCCTCTTTGAGCATTTACTTTATAAAACTTACAATTATAAAATCTTTCTGTTCCTCTTTGAGATTTCTATCTCCTCCCAGTTTCTTGTCAGTTTTACAACCCAAGAATATCTTTCTCAAGAGAAATGTGATCCTTTTGGAGACTTCTGGTTAAGATGGCAGATTGGAAGCAGCCTCCATGCGATATGGTAAAATAAAGCAAGCAGGATAGAATAGACTTTGTCCCAAACAGAGAAAATCAAGAAAAGCACTGAAATCCCAAAGGCAGTCATAGGAAAGCCTTAATACACAGAAAACAGAAGACCCACACAACAAGACGGCATGAGCAGGACCAGCCTCAGCCACATCATGCCCAATGGGGTAGAAGAAGCCCCAGCCAGAAAGTAAGCCAGATGCCCCTCACCTCTCTAAGCAGTCTGGCTGTAAATAAGGACAGACCATTGAACAGGGACCCTGGGAACACATTAGCCACAGCACCTAGATGTGAGACAGATGTGTGAGGCAGTGACAGGACTGTGGGGAAACGAGAAGCCATCTTGCTTGCCTGCTGAAATGGTGGTGGTGTGGGGAGCCGCGTTGCCTGGGCAGGCTCCCAAGCCATACCTGAAGTCCCAACAACCACATGAACACTTTTGGCATGCTGTGGACCCTGGTAAAATGATCAAGCTATGACTAGGTGTCCCTAGACATGCAAAGTTACCAATCAACTCAGTCACAAATTGAACTCTGCCACAGCTGGAGACATGGTGCTTGGCCGACCTGCCACAGTGGGAGTCATGACTGCCTCACTGGCACAGACAGAGCCACCTGTTCAACTGAGCTGCTGAATAAGACTTCAGGCCTGGGCAGTGCAGCCAGCTGGAGAGCCCACAGAAAGCCACCCCAATACTTGTTCTTGGTACTGTCTTGCCTTTTCTTTTTCCTCAAACAAGGTTTAATGTTGTCAGTTGTTATTCTGATCCTAACGTAAACTAATTTTATTCACTAACTTTTTACTTTATTGAGCAACAAAAGATTTAAGACACTTTTCTCTCCCCACCCTCTCTACTTAACAATCCTCTCTATTTTTCATCATCTTATCCCGTTCCTCTTCACTCAACCATCTGCTTATTTTTCCTCCCTTTTCTCTACTACCTCTTTTCATTTTACTCATCTATGACTTTTACATCCATGCTAACACTTCTCATCTCTTCACTACATTATTCAGGCTATCCCCCTTCCTAAACTCATTGCTAATAGCATAAAACAATTTTAATTATATAGTAATTATATATGTGGTTTAGCTAGGTGGTGTAACAGACATTTGATTTCCAATCTGAGGGAGCATTAGAGATAGAGCACTCAAGAGAGGGCTGCTAATAAAGAAGACTTCCAGATAAATTCCTAAGAGACTTCCACCCCAACAGATGAGCAAAACACAAAAAAAGGAGTACAAGAAAAACATGAAAAAGCAAGATACTGTGACTCTTCAGAAACATTACTCCCCAAAGACAAAGACATTGAACCAGCTGAAATGCTGAAGAAAGATTTTAAAAGTCAAATCATAAAATCAAGAGACACATCTCACTGGAAAAGATACAGACAGACTTAAAATTGAAGGATGGAAAACAATTTACCAAGATTAGGGAAGAGAAAGAAAGAAAGAGAGAGAGAGAGAGAGAGAGAGAGAGAAAGAGAGAGAGAGGGAGAAAGAAAGGAAGGAAAGAAGGAGGGAAGGAAGGAAGGAAACAGCAAGGTAGACTTCAGCTAAAATTTAAACAGAAGAGACAAAGAAGATCACTACCTATTAATAAAAGGAACAATCTATCAATAAGACATAATGACTGTAAACATTCATGCACTAAACAATAGTACACCTAATTTCATAAAACAAACACTACTGGCCATAAAGGGATAGGTAGGTCATGATACAATAATAATGACTTCAACACTCTACCTCATCAACACAAAGATCATCCAAACAGAAAAAAATCAATGGAGAAATCTTAAACACCATAGACCAAATGGACTTAGCATCTATAGAACATTTCATCTAACAGATGCAGAATATACATTTTCCTCAGCACTACATGGAACTTTTTCTAAAATAGAACATATTTTAGATCACAAAACAACTCCTAACAAATACAACAAAACTGAAATCATTCTTTATATCCTGTCAGATCACAATAGAATAAGACTAGAAATCAATAGCAAGAGAAACTACAAATTTATAGCTCTGAGTGCTTATATTAAAAAAAATCAGAGAAAAT
This sequence comes from Pedetes capensis, assembly GCA_007922755.1. Lineage (NCBI taxonomy): Eukaryota > Metazoa > Chordata > Mammalia > Rodentia > Pedetidae > Pedetes > Pedetes capensis. Next base: position 27,990 of record VMDO01015965.1, read on the forward strand.
CCAACTAACTCAATGATGTACTTTAAGGAGTTAGAAAAGCAATTCAGACCCAAAATCAGAAGATGGAAACAAGTAATTAAGATAAAGGCAGAAATCAATGAGATGGAAACTAAGCTGGGCACAGTGCTATAATCCCAATAACTCTGGAGGCTGAGGTAGGAGGACTGCAAGTTCAAGGCCAAAAGTAGCATAGATAAAACCACCAAGATTTTAAAAATCAAGATAAAAAATGTAAAAAGTGGCTGTGGGTGCAGCTCTGTGATAGAACACTTGCAAAGTGTATACATGCCCTGGGTTCAATTCTTCATAACTGAAACAAAAGAAAAAGAAAAAGAAAAAATAAATGAAAACTAAAAACAATCTAAAGAATCAGAAACAAAAATTTGGTCCCTTGAAAATATTAAAATGATAGACAAACCCTTAGCCACACTAACCAAAAGAAGGAGAAGTTCCAAATTAACAAATTAGAGCTGGAAAGGGGGGTCATTACAACAGATACCAATGAAATACAGAGAATCATCAGAGATTACTTCAAGAACTTGTACTCCCCCAAAAAAGGAAAACATAGAAGAAATGGATAAATTCCTTAACACATTGTTGCTGTTGTTAGGTGCCGTCGAGTTGGTATTCAACTCATAGCGACCCTCATAGGGTTTTCAATGGCTGACTGTTTTGGGATTGCCTTGGGAGTGGATTGCCAGGCCCTTCTCCCATTTTGTGGTACTGGGAATTGAACTCGGGACCTCAGAGACTGCAGCACAGTGCTCTAACCACTGAGCTAAATCCCAGCCCCCTTAACACACATGACCTACCAAAATTAAATCAAGAAATGCCATCTTTTTAAAATATATATATAATAATCAATAAAAATAGCAACCTTACCTTCCTGTTTCTATAGAAAGTGCCTCACTTAGATGAATGCCAAATAGCAAACACAGATACCTAATCACATTGACCAACCTTCTTGGGAAGGTTGCTAGTACTGTCCCATTGGCTCATCCCAGTGCTTAAAATCTCTCCAGCTTTTTTCCAATGGACTTGAGTTTTGCCTCTGCCTTACTATAATAGGCTTGCACAAATTCTTCCTTCCATGTTTCACTCCAACCAGTGCAATTTCTCTTTCACATTTCTCATTAATGATCATTCCCTCTCTTGCAATGTTGTTGTTGTTGTTGTTAGGTGCCATCGAGTCGGTATCTGACTTTCATTTCAGTAGTTTGGATGGTAAAATTTGGGTAGCTGTTAAAAATTCTAATAGCTCAATTTGCTGGATCACTTTTCCTACTCCGATGTTAGAGATCCCTTTTAGTTATTTATAACTCCTCTTTAGAAGCAGAGGAGAATGAAATCTTCCATGAATTGCCAAGAATATATGTAATCAAATTAGGCCACTGCTCAATGTACATATTTCCTTTTAAAAAGACAAAACATTAGTATCTTTGTTAACACTTAAATGGATTGAATTGGCTTCCTCTTGTTAGGTGCCATCAAGTCAAGTCTATGTACAACAGAAGGACACTGTGCAATTCCCTGCGCTATGTCAGTGCTTCTCTGCTATTCATAGGGTTCTCAATAGCTGATTGTTTCAGGATTGTTTCAAGAATGGGCTGCTAGGTCATTCTCCTTTTATTTATGGTGGTTGAGAACCGAACCCAGGGCCTCAGAGCACACACAGAAGCACTCTACCAACTGAGCTAAACACCAGTCCTGGCTTCTTCGTAGTCACACTTACTTACAGGGAAGCTTTCCTCTGTACTATCTGTTGAAAGGTTAACAGGTTTCCTCATTAGCATTTTAATAAATAAATGTTCAGTGAAATGATTGTTTGCCACTTTCCTCCTGTCATCTTATCTCTATTCAGTGGGAAGACATTTGAGAAAAAAATAGCTATCATTTATTTTTATGCAGTTGTAACATTTGCCATTAAAGTGGGAATTAGTAACAACATACAGTAGCAATTAACTGAGTAGAAAAATGAATAAGTTTATGCTAACTTAATCGATAAATGTTCTCAATATTGATAACTCAACATCAGCTTGACTTAGAAGAATTTGTGTCACATTTTTTACTTCCATTTTGGAAATTCCCATTTTGCCATTCTGACATTTCTTATCTGTGTAGGAAGTTAATCCTCAGAAGTAATAAGGTGGTTATCTTAAGATTCAATTCTCTTACATCAGAAACTATTTTTCCCTAAATGATCATACTTTCGTTTTTCTAGAAATCATAGCTTATCTACCTGGCTTACTTCCTTTTATGTTGTGAAAGATTATTCAGAGTATAACTTTTTTTAATTATCAGGACATGACAAAGTACTGGTATCTCCTACTTTCATTCCAAAAGTACTTCTCAGAATCAAATGACTCATTTCTGAAATATGAATATATTCTCCCAATAGATTTCTTGAACTTTAATTCTATTAAAATGTCTATACTTAAGCACTTTTGATCAATTACCTTGAAAGTCTGTTATTGAACTTTCCTCTGGGGGAGAAATGTCTTTTTGGTTGAGGTCAAAAGATCACAAAACATTTGCTTTCCTATTATCAGTATATAAACATAACTAAAGATAAATTCACATTAAAAGATAGCTGTATTGTTGACTGTTGGTGGTGAATTAACTAATGGCACGTAGATTGAGATTAATATTTATAGATTATCTCTGTAAGTGGCTTATTTACATAACACACAATATATAACAACAATCATAATGATACTCTCTCAATGATCCCTAAGGGAAACTCATTTGTTTAATTTTGTCCTAATTATAAGGACTGGAGAGAGATATTTCTAGCATAAGTATATTAGAGTACTTAACCTTAACAAGTTCATTAAGACCAATACTTTGAAATAAATACTTTCTTGGATTATTATACTTTGTTTCTCCATTTAAAAACAGCAATCTTCTACAATGATGCTTTCCAGTTATTCTGCACTATCACCCTTTTTTAAACCTCTCTGAATTTTAATTTCATTGACTTTAAAAAAAGGAAAATAACATTCTCTATCCCATACAATTGTGAAGATTTATTTTGTGCAACAAATATTTATTGAAGGCTTCCATATTCTAGATATTATGCAAGAAACTGGACATATAACAATGAAAAAACCTCAAGAGTATGCCTGACTTCATGAAACATGAAATTTAGAAAGAAGGTTAAGCATTAGGCAAACAGTTGTACCTCTAAAATATAAATAAAAGAGATCAATGTATGATAGCCTATATTAGAGGGTGTTTACCTAACCAGACTCCCACTACCTAAAAAAGGGGGATGTTTAAGTTGAGATAAAACATATGGCTTAACATTAAAATGTCAAGAGGATAGAAGAAGACAACTTGTATAAAGATCCTGTTGCAAGAGGGAGCTTAGGAAAATGTTAGAGTAGGAGAGAGACATGTTACTAGAAATGAAAACAGTAAAAGTGAGTATACTGTGAGGTGAGATTGGTTGTCAAGACCAATACATATAGGATCTTTTAGGTTTTACAAGAATTATTGTCCTCCTATTAGATGGAATGGGAAGCCCCTAGAAGCTATTAAGATCAGGAGGAAAGATCTAGAAAGATCTTTCGAGGAAAGATCTAGAAAGATCTTTCGAGGAAAGATCATTCCACAGTAATGTGAAAAACAGATTGCAGAGAATTCATCTTGGCTTTAAATAGGTGATTTGGGAGATCATGGTAGAAATCTAGACAAGAAATAATGGAAGCTTGGACTAGCACGGTGTTGGCAATTACAGAGAATGCCAAATGGACCTGAGAACTATTTAAGAGAAATGAGCAGAAACCTATGACAACCCTGACAGAGCATGAAAGAGTAGACACAAACATTTTTATCTAACTCAGCTACTTGGGTTACGATAATATCTGTGATATAGACATTGCAAAAGACCAGATTGGGAAGGAATAACACTATAAATTTGGTTTTGATAGGCTGCATCTCAGATTCCTTTAATAAATCCAGATATGTGGATTCAGCAATTGTTTACCCCAGACAAGAGCTCATTGGCTGTAGAGAGATTTGAGTGGTAGTCTGGTGTGTCTTCTACATAATAATAAATGCAGCATCGGACATGAGGGAAGCTACCCACGTGCATAATCTAGAGTTAGAACATGGTCAGAACTAAGGTTTAAATCATCCTAATAATCAATGGCCTGCAGTCATACCACTGTGGTGTCCAATCCCATCAGATCTCAGAAGCTAAGCAGGATTGGGCCTGGTTAGTACTTGGATGGGAGACCGCCTAGGAACACCACATGCTATAGGTTTGGGAGAAGGACCTGGCAACCCATTCCCCAAAAACAATGAGCCATTGAAAATCCTATGAATAACAGAAAAGCACTAACAATAGTGTTTCCCCTGTTGTATGTAGGGTGGCTATGAGTCAGACACCAACGGCACCTAACAACAACAACAATAATCAATGGCCTAATAGAGGAGAAGAAGCTTGCAAAAGAGTCAGAAAACAATCTGTCAGAGAAATAAGAAAATAAGCAATGCCATGAAAATCAGTTTAAGTATTTCTCAAAGAAAGGAATGCCAAAAGTCAAATGTTTGTTTAAAAAAGATCAAATATTATGAGCAATAAACAAGTCCATTAGTTTTAGGACAGACTGAAGAGTTTTGTTATTTTTAGTGAGAGATTCTTCACTGAATACAAAGCTATTGGGATAAATACAGCTGAGAAACAGGGGTCACATCTACCAGAAAGGATGGTTGTAAATGCTCTCCAACTCCTGAGAAAAGTAGAGGATCAAGTAAGTAGATTAACATCTAAAACATTGATGAAATGACAAAAGCAAGTCATGTTTTCCACAATGTCTACCACATTCAATGGTACCTATATTATCAGGGAGGATATTTTTGTTACAACTAATCAAATCTCAACTGGCTAAAATGACAAAAGAAATTTATTAGTACATGTAACAAAAAATAGAGTAAATAGGCTTCAAATATGTTTTTAAGTCAGGATTCCAAATACATTAGCTCTGTCATTTTCTTGGCTCTGTCCATCATCAAACATAAACCTTGTGATAGTAACAGTTACAATACCTTCCAGGTCTGCCATCCCTAATCCATCTCTTAGGGACATCTGATCAGGGCCCACATGCTAGTTGGTTCAACTTTGGTCAGGTACCTTCTCCTGAAACAATCTGGGCAGGAAATTGTTTTAAACTATGGCTAAAGGGGGATTAATCACTCTGGGTAGCTGTTTCCAGACAGGGTTTCCTGGACTTAGGCCCAGTCTCACCTGAACATAAGGGTTGCTGCATGAGTGAAGGGTAGAATAAAAGCTAGTGAAAAAGTAAAACTCTATTTCACATGATATAATGAACTTTCATAATGGAATAAATTTGGATTTCTCAAAATAGTAACATATTATTAAGCTTCCTTCTTTCTCTTCTCAATTCTTCCTTTAATATAGAATGAAAGAAAAGTAAAAGAACCTCATCACTTGACTGAGACAACTAGAGGCTGGTAATGAAGGGAAGTGAAGTTTTTACTGCCAAGAGTTATGGCTAATGGACTTGATAGCTAGGGCCAACCTCTTCAAGATGATTATTGAAAACCAAAGTTAGTTTTGCCTTCCTGAAATTTTCCCAGGAAATTTCATGGAAATGGAACACACTACAGATATTAAATATATTTTTGTTTTCTCCCTAGAAACATGATAATAATTAGATTCCCTGGACAGCCAACTCAGTTCTTGTTGTTTTAAGCAGACTGTATTAGTTCCAATTACAGTTAGTAACTATTACAAGAGTTCATAAGAAATAGAACATAAACAATCAAGAAAGAAGAGTTCTGAGAGAGTACAGCTTCTGCACTAACTACACATAGAGTAAATATTCTGTTCTGATCCTTGTATAATAGGTTCTGCTCTTTTTTTCTCATTCCACCCAATTTTCTCATTTTCAGAAATCACTTGAGACTTTAGTCTACAATGGAACATATATTCCCAAAATATGCTCAGTCATTTTATTACTTTATCTTTCTCTCATGTAGTCTTCTTCAAGCTATAAGGATTTATGAATATTTTAGAAGAGCAACATTTTAATTTCTATTTTCAGATCTTGTTTACTTCTATTCTTCCTTTATATCTGTTCTGTGGGAACACTAATTTTCTTTATTTCCTATCCTGGCTGTGTTTCTCAACTCTGCCTCATATTAGACTTACTTGGGGATTTTTACCAAAAAAGAGGAAAAGAGGAAGGTGAACCATCAAATGGGGAAGGGAAGGGAAGGAAAGGGACAAAAAGGAATATACAAGTGCCTGGCACCACCCCCAGAGAGCCTGATCTGTGGATCTGGGGAGAGGCTCAGGCATGATTGATTGTCCTGTACCATTGACACTGAGAATCACTGTCCCAGCCTGGCAAGGACTCTGATCATGCCCTGCATTGTCGAACTCTGTACTTTGGTCAATGATATTTATTCACCCTTACTCTTATTTCTGTCATGTACAAAGTAATCATTTTAGATACATTCTTCTTCTTCTATTTTTCATATCACCAAATACATTTATTTATTCAGATGCAGAAAAGCTCAAATTAACCCTGAATACAACTTTCTCTCCTCTCAAAGTATATATTTTAGAAATCGTACTATTTTGTAATAGAAGAGAACAAGTGTGACAGAAAAGTTTTCATTACTGGAAATCGCAACCTTGGATCATCTTTGAATTTTCTTTTAGAAAATAATATGAAGAGGGCTTTTAGGTTTTTGAAGGTACCTCTTGCATAAATCAACACATGATATGGATAATAAGAAAGATACTCTAGAATCTCTTGACTTTTTGAGACATTTATAAGGATTAGCTCATTTCCTTTGTGCTTTGAGCAAATCTCCTTATTTATAGTTCCTATTGCCGTGTCTCTGAAGATGGTTAATTACCTTTCAGATACATTCTGATAGAAGAATAATCCTCAAATCCTTAACCACACCTTCCCCTTGCTATAGACCTGTTACTGAGTGACATCTAGAAATAGTGTTACCCAGATAAGATTTGCAGCTCTCTCTGACATTGTATTCTTAAACAATAAATATATTCGATACTAATTATTTTCTCTGATATAGTGATGCACTTACTATCCATTTTACACTTATCACAGAAAAGAAATAATAACTCTATGGTTGATCCTCAGACATAAAATTTACTTTGATTCCAGCAAAATAAAGGAGGACTACGTAAAATTGAATATAAGTGATTTCTATAGAAATATGAAGGTTTTAAGCCTTTCCTTAAATGTTAATATGGTACCACAGATAAAACAAATACCTAGATTATTACTAAACATTGAAGTCAATTACTAACATGAAGAACTTTAATAAATTTCAAGAATTTCTAGCAATGTAGAGGCCAGATTGTATAAGTAGAAAAGGTACACTGAATTCAAGATTCTTTATATGCAATTCAAGCAGAAATGAGCTACTATTTCTTTCTTTCTTTTTTTTTTTTTTTTTTTTTCTGGTACTGGGGGTTGAACCCAGGGCCTCACGCTTGCATGGTCTGCAAGTGCTGGACCACTGAGCTGCACCCTCAGCCCATTTTTTTTTTACTTTTTGAGACAGAGTCTCACTAAATTATGCAGACTGCCTCTGGTCTGGAACTTGCGATCCTCCTGCTTCCGCCTCCCAAGCCACCGCTGGGATTACAGGCATGCGCTACCGCACCCAGCTTGAACTACCATTTCTTTATATGGCCTATTTCCATGGCCTATGAAAATCAGCAAAAACCACACAGCTTCACCACAAAATGAATACAATAATTAGGATGATGAAAGTCACATTCCTCAAAGGTACTGATAGTCTTCTTTTGAGTACTTTGCTTCACCTACACAGTGTACTTGATGGCACCTAACAACAACAGCAGCACACAGTGCCAAGTGCATGGTAAATATTCAGTTTTTACTCAGTGTCTAATTGCTCAATGAGAGGCCCAAAGTTCAACTGAGATGTTCTGTTTGCCTTTAGGTACTGCAAGGGCAAATACAAATTAAATATAAGAGGATAATTCTCCCTGTTGAAAATCAGGTTAAGAAACTCCCTCCACACACCATTTTCTTAGAACATTTATTTTAGAAAACTTGTAAACTTTTTTCTACAACTTTTTAAAACGTATATAAACCTTTTAAAAAGTTAAACTACCCTCTTGTCAGCTTCAAAACTCAGAATTGTATTGCTCAAGAAGCTGGAAAACATTTCTTTGACATGTCTCACCAAAAAAAGATACCACTCCCACCTCTCAGGAAGTAACAGTTTAATTTCACTGGGTGCTTTACTTGTTGCTCGCCTCCTGCTGTATGACCTGGTTCCTAACAGTCTGTGACTGATTCATACTGGCCCATAGCCTGGGGGCTGGGGGTTAGGGACCAGTGCCCTAGACAATTTTCCAGGTACTAGAGATAAAACAGGGCTGGAGTTTAGCTCAGTTGGTAGAGTGCCAGGGTTGCTCTGAACTTTCTAAAGACATGGGTTTGATCCCTAGCACTCCTAAAATGGGAGAAGGATGTGGCAGTCAACTCCCAAGACAATCTTGCAACAATCAGCCATGAGGGTCTCTATGAGTCAACAGCACCTAACAACAACAGAGATAAAACAGTGAATAAAGCAAGGCCTCTGTGTTTAAAAGTTTATGTTATTCTAAGAAATGAAAAACAATAAGCAGCCAGGCCTGGTGGCACACACCTGTAATCCCAGCAACTCAGAGGCTGGGGCAGGAAGATCCCAGTTTCAAGGCCAGAGGCAGCCTGCATATCTTAGTGAGCTCTTGTCTCAAGCTAAAAAATTTAAAAAGGCTTGGGAGTACAGCCCATTAATAGAGCACTTGCAAAGTATGTGTGAGGGAGGCCCTGGATTCAACCCCCAAGTACTGAAAAGAAAAAAGAAGAAGAAAAAGAAAAACAATAAGCAAATAATAAAGGATCCCATTTTCACATTTTAACATTTCTAAAATTGGGAAGCCATAACTACAAAGATCCTGATTATTGGCCAGGTAACAGATATGAGGTGTTTGTCATGTGTGCACAGCTCCAAGCCTGATCACAGGTGTTCATACTGCAATCCATTAACACCAATTGAGTCAAGTGCAATGCTCATATTATACGAGTTCATTTAAAGTGTCTCTAGCCTTGAATTGTCTTTGAAATGAGAAGTTAGGCCAAAAAGCACTGAAACAAAGCAGTAGGGAATAAATTTACAGCAGTGAAGGAAAGATTTATCATTGTAAGTGTAACTTAATTTTCTTTTGCTAACTGACAACCACAGGAAGAAAGGAAAATGACTTCCTTCACAGTTTAGCATGGCTGTGAGATTAAGCTGTAGCACTTAATGGGTTCTAAGCAGAATTATCCTTTGACAATATTGGCAATATCTAGAACTTTCTTTAAATGACCCCAGAACATACCTTCCCTCTGTCCCTACGTTCATCTTACTACCAGGAACACAGATGTTGCCAACCTGGATTACAAAGGGAGAGTAACAAGATGGACTCAACCTAGACTCTGATACCAGGAAGAATCTGACTACCAAAAATTCCATGAGAGAGAAGTAAACGTATATCTTGGTTAAGTTACCATTAGATGGAATTTTCTGACAATTGCAACTGAACCTGATCCTAACCAGGATGAGAATGTGAAATGTGCAAAAGTGCTGAGGCATTGTTTCCAAAATCAGAAGTCTGATGCAGCTGAAGATTAGCAAGCAAGGAAAGAAGGTCATAAGATGACACCAGGGAAAAGAAGAGCCCAGACCACCATGGTGACAGGAAGGCAACAAGAAGTCCTTGAGAGATTAGGAAATAGATGTAAACCAAGGCACTTTCTAAAAATTGGGTAAGGGGAAAGTTAATGTGAGCAATGTACAATGAAATGCATGTATGGAAATGTCATAATGAGATCCATTGTACATTAAAAATAACTTATAAAAACTTTTAAAGGGGGAAAAAACAAAAGGAAGAAAAACATAAAGCATACAGAAGTAATAGGGACATCAGAGCTGCAGTAAGAAGATGTGCTCTGATGGCTTCTATTTTTTAAGTGAAAGGAGAAGTGAAATTATTAGCTGAGTACAAGCAGGGAGAGAAGAAGGTGTGAAATAGTCTACATGCTGCTTGGTTTTCCTCTTTTGCACTCCATTTGCAGTGCAATGTATAGTCTCATATTCAAGAATTATTTTCTAACATGAAAAATTATTCAACATTAGTAGCCATCAAAGAAATACAAGTCACCCCCATCAGAATGGCTATCATTAAAAAAACAAAAAACAGCCAACGTTGGGGAGAACATGGGGGAAATGAAACCCTTTGAGTTAGAATGTGAATTAGTCCAGCCACTATGGAAATCAATATGGATATTCTTTAAGAAATTAAAAATAGAACTACCATATGACCCAGCTCTATCATTTCTGGGTATATATCCAAAAGAATTGCTATACAAGAGAGATACCTGCATCCCCATGTGTATCAAGGCAATGTCCACAATAGCCAATTTATAGAATCAATGTAGGTGCCCATCAACAGACAAATGGATAAAGAATAAGTGGCATGTATGCACTATGGAGTTTTATCCAGCCACATAGCAGAATGAAATTATGTTGTTTTCAAGAAGATGGATAGAACTAGAGATCATTGTGTTAAGCAAAATAAGTCAGACTTACAAAAACAAGTGTCACATGTTTCCTCTCATCTGTGAACTTTAGAAGGAAAAAAAGGAATTGAAAGTAAAAGAGGGACTCTTAAGGATGTAGAAGGGGAAAAGGGGAGGGCAGAAAGGAGATGAAAGTAATAGAGGAGGTGAATATCTTCAAAATATGTTATATGCATGCATTAAAATATAATGAACCTCACTGCTTTGTAGAATATAGGCTAATAAGTATTTTCTAAACAAAATAAAAGAAAAACAAAAATAAAAAGTGGAAAATAGAGAGGGCAAGAATGAGGGTACACAGGGAAGCTATTAGGAAGCAATTCTAATAATTAAAGAAAGAAATGCCTTTAAGGTCGTGGCAAAGATATAGAAGGAAGTGAATCAATTAGAAGTGGGCAAGTTTCTTATCCTCTCAGAGCCTCATGTTTCTCTTCTGCAAAGTTAGAATATTAATACACTCTTCCCTATAACACTTTTGTGAGAATTAAATGAAATAATATACATAGGAGGTGATTATAAGCATCTTTAACATAAAGAAAGAGAGAAATAAATGGAAGCAGACATTACAGGACTTATTGATGGGTCTTACTAAATATATAATTTTACTACATACTGGACACTGTTCCCATCAGAGGCTAGACCAAACCTGTTTGAACATCTAGAGTTCAGTGGAGTCAAACCCATTAGTTTTACTGGGTCAGTTTCCAAGTGCATATTCAGCTTTTTATTGAGATGTTTACTATGTTTACATACAGAAGATATGCATACAGAAGATATGAATCTTCTTTTTGCATACAGAAGATATGAATTTTTCTACTTTCAGAGACAAGAGCCAATATGTCCTTTATTTCTCTAAGTCTAACTAAATCTATTATAGATCTCTGGAATCTATTATGGATTCTTGATCAGATAGAAATTTATTTTGGAGGACCTTTCTCTAAGGTTATACAAGTGCTCTGAGGTCTTCTTTATTCCAAAACATGTATAAGGATTGTTCATCAGCTCACACTTGATAAGCTCTATGGCCATAGCAGGGAGCCCTTCTATTTCACTGGGCATTTGGAGCACCATGATCTTTGCCAAGTAGGACAATCAGGTTCTTAGTAAACAGCTCTTAATCTCCATTTTTGAGGTTCTCCTACCTCCTTCATGTACTAAGTGGATGCAAAGAGCTGAACCCTGTAAGTCAACTGTCTCATATAATTTCAGAATATTTTTCAGCTTTTGAGGGGAAAATGTCTATTGACATCCCTTTCTATCTCCTCTCTAACAAGCACTACCTCTATTTCCTTCCCATCTGACATACTGTTCAAAATATATTACTATTCTTTTTAGCTTATATTTAACTTAGACATAAATAGAACAATCAATTTCTAAGTTTCCTTGAGACTTACAACTATGCCAAGAGGGTGAGAAGTAGGAGACTTTGGACTATTTTCCAAATAGCTTTATCTATGATGTTATAAAGCTGGTAAACCAACAAGCATTAGTTCCTATTATTACCAGGTGATCATTTATGTTGGGTATATTAAAGAAAAGGGGAGGAAGCATGTGAGATAGTCTTCACTTTTTATATCTTGCAATAGCACACCAGAATTTCTTCATCTTATCGGTTGCTTTATACCCACTAAACTTTGCTGGGTAACATGGTACATGCCTGTAATCCCTGTAACTCAGGAGGCTGAGGCAGGAGGATCCTGAGTTCCAGGCTGGGAAGAAGGGAATACATAATTTTGCAAGACTATCTCAATATAACATTTTTATTGGAAATTTTTAATGCACAACTTAATGTGTTTCATTCTGACATGGATTTCATTGTGACATTTCCATATATGTGTTTCATTGCATTGCACAGATAATTTCCCCCTTACCCTCTTGTGCACTTCCTCCCCCCTCCACCCCCTCCCACCAATGGCCTCTCTTCTACTTGTATGTCTTTTTGTGGGAATATTTTTCTATATACCCTTGCATCCCAATTATGATTTAAGTCCAAACTTTTTTCTGTAGTGATCTATCTTTTCACATTGTCAGCAGTATTACATGAATAATCCAGCCCATTTGCATTATTACAATCCTTTGGTATTGTTGGTATTACTATAATTATTTCCCAAACTATTAAAGTTGGGCTGTTTACTTTGAGGTCCACTGCTCTCTCTTTCCTTGCTCCTCTTTATCCCTCCTCCCCCTCCTGTCTTCTCCGATCATGGCTTCCTTTTGCTAGATCCCTTCCTCCTTCTTTCCATTCCTTGAATTGTCCCTTCTGTGCTAAGTTTACATTAACTTTTAATTATGTTCCAATTTCTGTATAGGATTTTTTCCTTCTTTTCACTCTCTCAAAATAAAAATTTAAAAAAGAGTAGGGTTGAGGCCCAGCGGTGGAGTGTTTTCCTAGCCTGCTTGAGGCCCTGGGTTCAACACCCCAGTACTAAAAAAAATAATTATTTTTAAGAGAGGGGGCACCCACTGAACTGTACTTTATAAAAACAAACAGATGGTACCATTCTGTCACCAACTATCACCACAGATTCTCCTAAATATGTATCTACTTTTAAACCCCATAAACAGTTAACTCAGAAAGACTTTAAACAGTTGTATCAGACCCTTGGTTCTTCCTTGCCTCCTGCTCACTCAGACTAGAACAGTGGTTTGACCTCTGCCTTAACAGTTCCTGATGTATCTCTTACAAAAGCAAACAAAGATTTGATCCTCCTTAATGACAACAATGGGGCTAGGATTTAGCTCAGTTGGTAGAGCACTGCGATGCAGTCTCTGAGGTCCTGAGATCAATTCCCAGCACTGCAAAAATGGGAGAAGGACGTGGCAACCCACTCCCAAGGCAATCCTGAAACAATCAGCCATTGAAAACCCTATGAGGGTTGCTATGAGTTGGATACTGACTCGACAGCACCTAACAACAACAACAACAACAACAATGAGTATAAACCACAAAGCTCTTTACTTTCCTTGGGGAACAGGAAAGGAAAGTAGAAGAAAAACTCTCACGTTGGCTCAATCTATAAACAACTGTCAATAGACAGGAGAATAGATAAATAAAATGTTGCATATCCTTGCAATTAAATGTTACAAAGCTGGATAAATGAATGAAGTAGGGTTACTAGTATCAATCTAAGTAAACCTCAAAAACATTGTCTCCAAGGAAGAAAAAGCAAGTAGCAAAGTGTAACATATAGTGCTAATAGCATCTAAAGTACTTCAGAAGCATGCAAAGCAGTATTGAATATCATTTACTGATTAGAAATACCAAGACATCCACTGAAGTGAAAAGAAAAGCAAAAGGAAAGGATAGGATATTGATGACCTAAGAGGAAGTAAAATGCAGTCAGTGGAAGTGCTTCAAAAGTGTATTTATATGACATGTGAATTTTAATTATTTTCTATATCTTTTCAACATATCTGTGATAAGTCATACTAGAAGGAAAAATTAAAGAAACAAAATCTAGATCTCTTTCATAGAGCTGATGTCAAGGACATGGAAAAGAGATATTAATGCTATTATATTCTTTATTTATATTGCAGTATTTCACTGATAAGTTTATTTAGACCATCTTAGCCAGAATAGGCCAGGTTCTGCTTCACTAATAAACTCCCAAATAACTATGCAAAATTTCCAGTTTGACTTTTGTTTATTGTTGTGACTCCACATTCTACTGAGCATCGTACAAACCCAACTTAATGTAATCACCACAACTAAAGAAGAAAACAGGAATAATTAATTAAACAAGCAATCTCAAGTGCTCCCAAGCATAGCCAAAGATGTCACATGGCCAATCATAACTTCAAGGGTCTGTGAAAAAAATGTACAGCCTGAGTCAAATACATGCCTGCAAGTCATTAACATGGTAAAATAATCCCAGGAACAGGAGGAGAGAGGAAATAGTAAGGCAGAGAAGGAAGGGAAAAAATTCCAAGGACTATGAGGTTGATTCTTTCTGTGAGGTTCAATCATATGGGAATACCTCAAAGGAGCCATGTAAAATGGATCTCAGAATTGTCCATTTTAATGAGTTTTTATAACTTGTTTGTTTCATTTTTGTTGTGTTTTATTTTACTATAGAACACCTAAAAACTTTATGTACATTTTAGTTCTCTGAAACTTCCTGGAGATTACCCTTACCCTCTGCCACTCATGTCTTTATTTACTTGCTTCTATCATCAGCAGCCAAGAATTACCCCATGGTAGTAATTCTTACATACCTCCCAGTTGTTATATGGGTCAGAATGATTCTGTCAGTGGTCTATACTGGCTCACAGAGAAACTCTAGGGCAGAAGGTAAGAGACAGACCACGCAGTTAGGGCAGGTCACCCTCAAGTTTTACTTCTAAGCAGTGGACTGCCACTGCAATTGCTACTAGAAAAACATTGGCTGAAGCCAGGTACTATGCCAACTTGGGAGGCTGGGGCAGGAGAATCCCAAGTTTGAGGCAGAAGCAACCTGTGCAAAATGGTGAGACTTTTTTGAAAGAAAGAAAGAAAGAAACAAACAAACAAACAAACAAAGCCAGGCAGGCATGTTGGCATACACCTGTAATCCCAGTGACTCGGGAGACAGATGCACATTTTAGATTCCCCAATCCTTGACTAGTAATTCAGCAGCTAAGTTTCTTTTTTAATGAGATAATACAGGATTCCAAGGGAAGTCAAAGCCTCAGTCACATCATTGGGGTCTACTATAGTTGCTGCAATTATATATCTGTATTCGTGGCTAGGCACAGTAGCATCAAAATGGTCTCCTGGATTCCAGATATCTTTGTAACATGTGAGTCACAGGTAATCAGGATCAATCACTCCCCCACATACTGATGCTTTGATTTGTCTCCTGGTTCAGCATTATGAGTTAAGATGATGAGATAAGAGTGGGGCACAAAACCCCTGCTATGCCTGGTTCCTGACAAGAGTCAGATCCTCTGTGCCAGGAAAACCAAAGGATGGGAAGCACAATTCCAGAGACAGGCATGTGGAACGACCATGAATGGGGCCAGTCCTCCTTGTAGACTTTGGTTCCCTTCCTCATGTTACAGTTACTGAGGACAGCACAACTTAACATAGTATATCAACATTTACTTCAAGGCAGATACTGTATTCTGGAGGATAATCTCAAAACCAGAAGCATCAGTAAACTGACTTCTTTCCAAAGAAATCTCTTGTCCTGGGCCCCTTTGAAGCCTGGATGACTTTCAAGTAACTAAAACACAGGTCTGAAAAGTCTCCCAAGGATGTCCCATGCCACCTCCTAAGAGGCTTGCTGAGTACCCAACGTTTGTTTCATTTTGTTGTGTTTTGTTTTACTACAGAACACCTAAAAACTTTATGTACATTTTAGTTCTCTGAAACTTCCTGGAGATTACCCTTACCCTCTGCCACTCATGTACCCTACAGAGCTATCAAAGCATATACTAATCCCTGCTGTAATATGTCTATTAGCCTTATATCCATAACATAGTGAACCAGCAAAATGTTCTGCAGAATGTCAAGGAACCCAGAGCCTCTGAGAACTATATGTCACCAAGAACAAGAAAGTTAACATAACTCTGGGAAAATGTAATGAGTGTTCAGTGGTTACAGGAGATAACAGCTGTCTTTAAATGCTGCCATGGAAACTTTCTGAACTTCAGAGCATGACATAAATGGGTAATAGGCAAAACTGGTCTTGTCTCATTTTTCAAAGTTTCTAAAGTGTTCAACAAAAACTAGCCAGTTCCACAATTGTCAGTGCCACAATTGTACTCATTACTAGTGTTTGTTATTATAGAAGCCAATAACTGGTTCCTCAGTCCATTGGCAGTTAAGGTCTTAGTTATGCTGATGTTACTGCAGGCTGAGGGTTAGCACCCCTCTAGCACCTACCACTCTGCAGTCTCTGAGGTCCCAGGTTCCATTCTCAGTACCACAAAAATGGGAAAAGGACATGGCAATCCACTCTTGAGGCAATCCTGAAACAATCAGCCATTGAAAACCCTCTGCCACTCATGTACCCTACAGAGCTATCAAAGCATATACTAATCCCTGCTGTAATATGTCTATTAGCCTTATATCCATAACATAGTGAACCCTATGCGGGTAGCTGTGAGTTGGACACAACTTGATGGAACCTAACAACAGCAAGTACCTATGAGTATAATGAGAGCTGATCACTGTACTGATTACCCTTTATAGAGGCCTTTCTTGACATTTATTAGAAAGATAGGACTACAACTACTGCTAGTACCAACTATCCTAGGCTGGCATTCTCTTAGAAACAAATGCTAAGAGAGCTTCCATGTCTTTTATTTGGGGACATCTTCTCCCTTTGGGACGTTTCCTTCAAGAGGATCCGTTCTGAAACCCCAAATTATCTGGATTATTCTGAGATGGTCTGTCCTGGTTTGTGTTTTGCCATGGAGATTGTTTACCAAGAAAGAATTCAAAGGACCTGAGATTGGAGGGCAAACATGACTGACTTGTAAGAAGAGGAGACAGCTTTATTAAACACTACTGAAGTAAAATTTTTAAAAAGTTATAAAATGTGAAGAGGACAAAGTTGTGGACCTTGATATTTGTTGTTCTTGGCACAAGAGAAATATCATTTTTGTTATACAATTTAAATAATCTAAATAATTTCCAAGACATTAAAATTAATTATTATAAGTAAAAAAGCCAAAATTATTTGCCTGTGGTGGAAAGAATAGTATTTATCACCAATGCCTATCCCCACCATCTAGGTTTGTCTCATGAGGTTTGTCTCACCGTCATCCTCTAGCTTTGAACATGCGCCAGGATTATTGAGGGGTTTTACAGATGTCTCATGCAGATGTGGCAAAGAAGCCTGGAGGCAGAGAACAATAGGTCTCCATTGGAGCTGAAGTGAGGTGCTATCAGGTTCCACATGTTTATACCAAGTTTCTACAGCAAGATTTGAGAGTGAGAAGAAGAAGATTGTCTAAGAAAATGGAAAGTAAAGCATAAGCCATGTCCAGTGTACACCAAGTACCTGGAAAGAAAGAAAGGCTGAAAATCCTGGTAATTTCCTCTTAGACATATCACTGACCACATTAAATACATAATGAGATCACAGTCTGCAAAATGCCATGAGACCAAAGGTTTGTCCTATTTTTCATAGTAACTATTGAATAAATGAATGAAAGAACAACTCAATACGTGAACAATGATGCTTATATTTGAATTTCTAATGTGATAAAATTTAAAAGTATGTCACATTAAATATATAGATATATGACTACTCATAATCAAGTAACAGTGAACTAAACATTCTGTCATGCTTTATAAAACACACATTTACAGGCAATCATCCTCAGCTATGTCTCATTAACAAACAACAGAACAAGGTAGGTTAATTTCTGCAAGTTTAATCAAGTAATATTTATAGAATAAATATGGGAGATTTAAATGATGAATCAGTGATTATTCTTCAGCCAAAGTTAATATAAAAGATAGATTTGAAATGAAGCAGAATTTAGGTTAGCAGGGAAACTTGTGCATGTGTAATCAGGCTTTTATTTTAAAAAATTCGCTTCAAGAAATATGTTCTGCTCTACCAATTCAAAAACAAAGTGAAACATATAATTACAAAATGATGTACCTTCTTCACAAATTTCCAGATCCCTACCTAATATGTATTTTTATGTATTTTTGAATGTATTTGAGAAAATGACAGAAAGTAGAAAATGATAAAATAAAATAAAAAGGTTTTGATTTATTCTAAATGATAAAGAATTGATCCTGCCACAAAAAAAAAAAAGATTCTATCAACTGAACTGGATTATACACAAAATGAATTTACTTATAACAGTAAATGCAACAATTTACTTAACACAGGTAATTTGAAAGGAAAAGTCAATATAATATAACTTCTATTTTGGGAGGATACATCATTTTTCTTAGTCATAACTCTTATGAAGAGTATGTTAAATATTTGCATGCTATATATGTTGATTGCTATTGTTGTTAGGTGCTATCAAGTTGTGTCCAACTCATAGAAACTCTCAAAGGGTTTTCAATGGCTGATTGTTTTTGGATTGCCTCAGGAGTGGATTGCCACATCCTTCTCCCAGTTTTGCGGTGCTAGGAATCAAACCCAGGACCTTAGAGACTACAGAGAAGTGTTCTACCAACTGAGCTAAATCCCAGCCCTATGTTGACAGCTAAGTCAGAAGAATAAAATAAGAAGCCATACCATTTTTTAAACATAACATTTTCTGACCTGCATTCATGTAACATAAGCATAGTAACACATTGGTTGTATCATATTCTTCGTTGTATTGTTAGTTTCATCAATTTGACTAGCATTAATAACAAATTCATGTGTTTATTCATTGAAAAAAATTGTTATTGATCTCAACACTGTTCTAAATATTGGGGATAAAGTAACAAGAATATAGACAAAAATATTTGCCCTCCCAATTCTTATCAGATGGAATGGATGATAATGATATTTTAATGAATGGTTGTATGTTAAGTTGTAATTATTTCTTTCTGATACAACAGTTTTTAGTGGAACTTCTTTATGCAAATAACTTACATTTGGAGAAAGCTGATGATCCCACTTGCCTCTAAATTTTGTTTGCCTCATCTAACCTGCTGCTCACTGTGCTTTAGTAGCTATAGTCATAAGTTTCTAATTCTAAAATTAATTGAGTCACTGTTATCCAAGGAAAATTGTTTTACAATGAGAAGCCCAACCCATGACAATGTTTAAAACTTTTTTTTACACCTTTCTTCTTGAAACAGTCACTGAATTCCAAGGAGAAATGGACCTGTGATTGTGCTATATTTGTATTTATGCTTTTAATCAATAAACAATATTTCTAGCTTCATCACAAAAGTTAAAAATAGAACAACCATAGGTACTCACAAAAGCACACATTTAGCAGCATATAGAAACATCAGAATAGTTGCATGAAAAGCATATCAACATTAAACAAATCCTTCTTTTTTGCTAACGGAAAAAAAGCAATTACCATTTTTCTTTATTACCTTTTTTCTCTACCTTGTGTCTTATGTTACCTTCATGATATTACTAAAAATTTGTACATTCTCTAGAATTTAAATTATCTTTCCCAGGGCTAGTAATTATAGAAAGAGGGTAGTGGTTCCTTCTCATATTTATTATAACAAGTAATTTTTCCAAAATGATTAATGCTTTATAGTATACCCTGAGAAACAGAGAGGATTATTTTCAAACAGATTTTTCTTTTAATTATCAAATTAACCTGATGGGTTATTCTTAAATTTACTACACATCTGTTAAATTCCAATAAAATCTGTTGGCATTTAAATAAAATTAACAATCTAGCCAAAATAGTCCCAAGTCTGTGTATATACTTAGTAGTAATGTCACAATTTTTATACTTGTGATCTAAATATTCCTTTCTCACCAAGCTCAGCTGGCTAGATGAATTAGTTAAAGTGGATTCTCCCAATCCTTTTTAGGGAGAAGAGATCAATATCACTTCAAATAGTTTATAGATCCATATAAATATTAATAAAAGTATCAATTAACATGTAATGAGAGCATAATACAAGCTATAGACTATGCTAAATACTTTATATAGATTTCTCATTTAATAATATTATTTTTATTAGCATATATTAACAGTATAGAGTAAGAGGTCTCATTGCCTCCAGCCATCCCTCTGTGGCTTCCGAACCCATCAGATGGTAGAAGCTAAGCAGGGTCAGACCTGGTTAGTACTTGGATGGGAGAGTGCCTGGGAATACCAGGTGCTGTAGGCTTGGGAGAAGGATACAGCAACCCACTCCCAAAAAACACTCAGCCATTGAAAATCTTATGAATAGCAAAAGCATTAACAATAGTGTTTTGCTTGTTGTGCCTAGGGTCACTATGAGTCAGACACTGAGTCAACAGTACCTAACAACAACAACAACAACAAGGGGTCTCATAGAGACATTTCCAAAAATGCATGATGATGACAGGTGACACAAATTCAGTAGAAACTCTACTTCGGATTTTGAATTTTCTTCTTTTCCTAAGCTAGTAATATGTGGTATAATACTTTCTCATGATTCTAGGTAGTGGCAGTGAAACCCAACTCTCAGTCAGCCCCACGACCATGATGATAAACAACTGATATTCAATAGTGTTCAGTGTTGCTAAGCTATGATGTTCAATAGGTTAGCTGTATTTTCAGTTCATGATATTTTCAACTGAAAATTGGTCTATCAAGATTTTATCTCATCATAACTCAAGGGACATCTGTATCCTTTAAACAGTAAGTATAAGGAAGTCATGACAGCTATATTAAGATAACATAACAGACTTCAAGATAAAGTGTTATCAGCAAAAGAAACAATTAACAGAATCAAGGAAACTGCCACAGAATGGGAAAAAATCTTCGCATTTTATACATCTGACAAAGGTCTAATTACTAGAATTTATAAAGAACTCAAGAAAAAAAAAACCCAAAAACCAAACAACCCAATACACAAATGGGCAAAGGAACTGAGTAGACAGTTCTCAAATGAAGAGGTCCATAAAACCATGAAACACATGAAAAAGTGCTCAATATCCCTAGCCATTAGGGAAATGCAAATCAAAACAACGCTGAGATTTCACCTTACACCAGTAAGAATGGCCAAGATCAATAAAACAAACAACAACAAATGCTGGCGAGGCTGCGGGGAAAAGGGAACACTTTTACATTG
>VMDO01015966.1:0-49440 GCA_007922755.1 Pedetes capensis
GGTTTGCGTGCTCCGCTTGTCTCCTCCCACAGGGTTTGCGTGCTCCGCTTGTCTCCTCCCACAGGGTTTGCGTGCTCCGCTTGTCTCCTCCCACGGGGTTTGCGTGCTCCGCTTGTCTCCTCCCACGGGGTTTGCGTGCTCCACTTGTCACTCCATGGGTAGTACGGCATCCTCTCCCATTGTCTTGGCCATGTGCCCTGTTCTCCAGCCCCAACCCTCTCCTCCCAGGCGGGCCCTGAGCTCTTCTGACCGCACGTGCCATGTGCTCTCCATAACCACGGGAGCCATGCTCCAGCGCACCGTGCTGAACATGGGAAGCCATGGTGCCCATCTGCCGCATCTGTGCGGGGGCTCGCTGTGATCTTGGAGCTTTCCAGCCAGCGCTACCTGCTCCTGGAGGAATCTGGCGTGGGCACAACGCTCATTTCTGTGCAGGGACAGAGCCTCAGCTTCCTCTAGGATCTTGCTCCTGGTTCTGTGGGCAGTAAGGAGCCCAGGCTGGAGCGAGGGCTGGTCCGGGACCCTGTCATCTTGGGGATGTGTTTGGAGAAAGCCTGGGAGCCCCAGAACAGGACCTGGCCTCCTTGGTGGGAAATGACCTGGGGTAGGAGAGGTGCCGGGCTGGGATTTAGCTCAGTTGGTAGAGCACCGCTCTGCAGTCTCTGAGGTCCCGAGTTCAATTCCCAGCACCACAAAATGGGAGAAGGACGTGGCAACCCACTCCCAAGGCAATCCCGAAACAGTCAGCCATTGAAAACCCTATTGAGGGTCGCTATGAGTCAGACTCGACTCCACGATACCTAACAACAACAACAACAGGGGAGGTGCCAGGCTGTCTTGAACTCAGACTGTGGGGTAGCCACCAGATCTGCCCCTGCCCGGCCTCGCCCCTGCTGGTGCCAACTGGAGCACATAGGGAGGTGATGTGGTGTTCATGGCAAGCTGTGTTCTGAGGCTGCTGTAAAGGAGGCCTGGCCAGGGTGCCTGGCCCTCATCTCCTTGGACAGCTTTCTGATGACTTTGGAGAAACCAACTCTGGGTGAAGTCTTGCTTGGCCTGCGTCCTGCTGGGGGCTGCATCCTGACCAGCCACGGCCGCCCTAGGGACCTTCTGCGTTTGCACTGGGGACCTTCCAGTGCTTTTCCAGGCATGCCTTGGCATCCCCAGGCTCCAGGTGCCTGGGCACATGACCTGGGGCTCTTGGGAACTGAGGTCATGGAGTCGGAGAGCCTGGGCAGGCTGGAGTGTCCTGCATCAGGAGGAAGGGAGTACCGACCGGGGGGGGCAAGGAAGAACTGGGCAGGGGTCCAGGGGACAGCCATGCTTCCATCCTGGGTTTCAGGAAATCCATCGGCTGCATCCCGTACAAGCTGTCCATGAGGGTGCATGGCGCGGGCATGTTCCACACGTGTGAGTAGCTAGAATGGAGATCTTGCTTTCAGCGGCACCTGCAGAAAGAGACCCGATGACCCCATGGCTTGTGTTACCCACAGGGTGGAACCACTGGGTCTACATTTACTTCCTGCCGGAGAGGGGCTACGCCATGGCCTACTACCGGGACTACATTGACAAGCAGTACTACCAGATCATGATGCTCATGGGTGGGTTCCGGCTCTTTCCCAGCGTGGAAGCTGGAGCTCTAGTCACTGGGAAGGGACAAGGTGTTCTTTTTCCTGCTCAGTTCCCTCAGTGCCCACGCAGGGGACCTCTTCCTGGGGTTCCTAGACTCCGTGGGCCAGGGGTTTGTAAGCTTTCGTGCCTCTCACCCTCAGCTCGAATGGGCCCAATCCTCATACCCGAAGCCCACGGCCATTCTTGACCCACTCCACCCTTCTGTACCCTTCTGCTCCCTTCTGCACCCTTCTGCTCCCTTCCCGCCTCAGTCAGCCCTTGGTGTGGTCCTGCTTTGAGTAGGGATCCAGATGGGGCCCATTTGACCCCAGGGATCTTGGGCAACAACGGGTACATGTGATGTTGTCACAGTCTCCCAGTTGGACTCCCGGCTTCCTTGGAGCATCGCCTGATTAGGAGCATCTTCACTGGGCAGGGCATGGGCTCTCCTGGGCCAGGCTGGGAGGTGGGGTCCTGACAGGGGGAGCTGCGTGCTGACAGGGGGCCTCCTGCCCTTCCCACCTTATACCCCGCCAGCTGTCAAACTGAAGGCTTCCCTGGGGGTGGAGTGGGGAGGCAGAACAAGGCAAGGAGTCCCTGAGCCCAGGATGTACCTAGGCAGGGAATTCTCCATCTGTCCTCTGCTCTTCAGAGCCGGGGAGGGTGGGATCCTTTTCCTGAGGGGCCCCAGAAGAAGGGAGCCACCTGGGAGTCGTGTCTCAACCCCACAGCAGGCTCATTTG
Source organism: Pedetes capensis (assembly GCA_007922755.1). Classification (NCBI taxonomy): domain Eukaryota; kingdom Metazoa; phylum Chordata; class Mammalia; order Rodentia; family Pedetidae; genus Pedetes; species Pedetes capensis. The sequence goes on from VMDO01015966.1 coordinate 2,355, forward strand.
CTCTGGTGTCCCCAACAAGACACAAAACTTTCCCTGCCTGAGGCTCCTGTTTGCTGGACGCCCTCTCAGGAAGTTTGGGCTGGGGAGGCCTCAACCCTGGGTGCCCCTGGGCTGACAGGCTCCAGTCATCTCAGAGCACAGAGGCCCCCGGGGCTGTCAGTGGCAGCTGGAGTAAGGCCACTCTCCCCACCCCCACGTGGGCTGGGCCCGGCCTTCCTACAACTCAACTTCGCCCCACATGGCCTGCAGGTCGCACCCTAGAGATAAACCCACGGGCTGTGCAGATCTTCAAGGAGTTTGTGGAGGCCAGACTGGAGAATGCAACAATCATCACCCCTCGCCATGCTGGTAACCAGAAGGGGTTTTTCCTTGTTTCTCCTTCTCTTTTACTCCCGATTTCTTTCAACCTGGGCGTGTCCATTTGGCACTTCCTTCCTCCTGTAAAATGGCGACCGCGCATGAACGTCCTCGGCGCACTTTGTCCCTCGCGCTCTCTTTCCCCTCTCATGCGTCATAATTCATCTAACAAATTATCCCTCCCCTTATCTCTTCTGGGTCTGCAGATGCCTGTGAGTTGCCCAGAAATTCTTAGTGCCACAGAGCCTGCCTGGGAACAAGGAGCAGGGGACCTTGGCTGCCCTCTGCACTGGCAGGCGGAACTCCCAGCGCCAAGAGAGAAGGGCCAGTGTCCACACCTACCCAAGCTTCTATTTTCTTTTCCTTTTTGTTTTAAGACAAGGTCTCACTGTGCAGCTCAGGCTGGCCTTGTTGTTGTTGTTAGGTGCTGTTGAATCAGGTCCAACTCATAGCGTGCCTATGTACAACAGATGAAACACTACCAGCGCTGTGCCATGCCTGGCACTATGTCAGTGCTTCTCTGCTATTCATAGGGTTTCCAATGGCTGATTGTTTTTGGGGAGTGGGTTGCCTGGTCCTTCTCCTAAGCCTACAGTACCTGATATTCCCAAGTGTTCCTCCATCCAAGTACTAACCAGGCCTAACCCTGTTTAGCTTCTGAAATCTGATGGGGTTGGGTGCCAGGGTGGTATAGCTGCAGGCAAAGGCTGGTCTACAGCTCCCTATGTAGCCCAAGCTGACCTTGAACTTGTGATCCTCCTGCCTCTGACTCCCCCAGTGCTGGGATTACAGCTGTGTACCACCATGCCTGGCCCTAAAGCCTCTGCTTTCAATAAAGCTGCTCAGTGTCCCCCGTCTATGTGCATCACGTGGGATCTCCCGGTCTTGGGCTTTCTTTTACTTGTGTTGTTGGGGATTTTTAAAGTCTACCCCATAGCTAGGGTCTCTCATATTAGCCTGAAGGGCTGACCCCTAGTTGACCCCAGGGCTACATCTCACTCACTCACAACTACCCCTCCCATCGAGTGAGCAAAGATGGCACCTGACCACCCTGGCCTGCCTCAACTACCTTAATCCTGATTGCCTATCCTTGGCATCTATGTTAAATAACCGCCCCTACCTGGCAGGTATGTCAGTTTACCTGCTATACCTGTTAGGTGTGTGCCCTGATTGGCTAATCCCAGTCATGTGCCCCCCTCTGGGACCCTATATAAGCAGGGCTCCCGGATTCCCTTCACCCTACCACTTCTGACCGTCCCTCAGCTGCTACCTGGACCCCATCACCTCAACCAGCGCTCCCTACTCCAGCAGACTCTTTAAGCAAGCTGACACGATCAAGACCAGGGGCCCCAAAGTGCGGAAGGCTACAATCAAGCCACAAAGAGCCTCCCAATTCCTCCCATCCCTGGGAAGGAGGGAGGCAGAGAAGGCGAGCTGCGAGAGTCAAGACCAGCTGACCTCTAGCCCAGCGGAACACCGGCTACTGTAGCTATGCCTTTAAGGCTGAGCTGTTCCAGCACTCAGCCTGCAGCATTCCATGCTGGAAGCTTAGAGCCAGCACTTATAGCACTTGCTTAGGGGTTGCTTGCTTGTTGCACCCCACTTGGGGAGCACCCAATAAATCTTCCTTTCCTGTTTTCACGTTGAAGGTCTCCCGAGGTCCTTCATTGGCGCCACTGGCCACTACACCAAACCTGGTTCAGTAGGTCCCCGATACCCACGTGGTGTCTGGGCAAGGCTCTGACCTCTGTCAGGCCTGAGCCCAACCCTGACATTGTGTGTAGGAAGATGCTCAGACATGACCATGATGATCCGGAAGGACAGACCTTCCATCTGCCTCACAGGCACTTACACACAGGTGCCATGCTGTGACATGAGGCCACAGCGTGCAGCAGTGGGGCAAGCCGGGCAGGTAGAAGGGCTGGGAGCCAGGCTGGCATGGTGGTGAGTGGGAGGAGGGAGGTGTGAGCAGGGTCACAGCAAGGCAGGCTCAGGGTCACCTTGTGTAGGTAACTCCAGAGCTTGAGCTCCAAAGATCGTCCCTAGTGGTCTGGTTCCTGGAGATATCATGGCCCCCGTGTGGGAGACCATAGAGAAGAGGGGCTGTGGTCTTTCAGCACATGAAAGTCATGGCTTGCAAGTGAGGCCTTTCTTACTTCTAGGAATGAGCTAATTTGGGAGGGTCTGGCCCTCTAGGGACAGTGAGGCCCAGAGGTCAGAGTACGAAAAGTGTGTTGTTGTTGTTAGGTGCCATTGAGTCCCCTGTCCAACTCATAGTGACCCTCATAAAGCTTTCAGTGGCTGATTGCTTCAGGAGTAGACTGCCACATCCTCCTGTATGAAAAGTGTGTTGTTGTTGTTGTTAGGTGCCATCGAGTCAGTATCTGACTCATAGGGACCCTCATAGGGTTTTCAATGGCTGACTATTTCAGGATTGCTTTGGGAGTGGATTGCCAGGCCCTTCCCCCATTTTTGTGGTGCTGGGAATTGAACTCGGGACATCAGAGACTGTAGCGCAGTGCTCTACCAACTGAGCTAAATCCCAGCCCATTAAAAGTGTAGAAAACAGGAAAACAGACATGTACAGGGCTGAGCCAGATTAAAAGAGAGGAGACAGGGACCTCACCTCTCCATGGAGTGTCCAATTCTCACACACATCATAGTTACTCTGACCAAACTAGTCACATGCAAAATGTACTCCGCCCTGTTTAGGTACCCTCTGTCCAATCTTACAGAAACCCATGGCGTGGCTGGCTCAGGGTAGGTCGGGGTCTGCCTGTGGACAAGGTTGATGAGGGGCGGGCCCACTTCACCAGAGACTTGCACAGTAACAAGAAAGGTCCTCCGCCTTCCAGTCCCATCTATAGGAGGAGCCACTGTAGTTGCAGCCACAGTGGATGTGCTCACTGGAGTATGGAGTGGCAGAGGGGACCTCAGCTGACCTGGCCTTTCTGCAGGATGAGCCTCTCCACAGGCCTAGACAGTGATCACTGTAATGGCTCAAGCTCTGGCATGTTTGAGACCCTTGGTCCTGAAGACTAGGCCACTCTCTGGAACTCTTTCAGTGACCAAGGCCTGCGGTTTCTCTTTTCTAGCCCTTACAGCCTTTTCTCTTTCTCCATCCTTCTTCTTCCTGTCCTAGTTACTTTTTTTTTTTTTTTAACTGGGGGTTGAACCCAGGGCCTCACACTTGCATGCTCTGCAAGTGCTGGACCACTGAGCTGCGCCCCCAGCGTTTTTTTTTTTGTTTTGTTTTTGTTTTTTTGTTTTTTTTTTTTTACTTTTTTGAGACAGGGTCTCACTAAGTTATGCAGACTGCCTCTGGTCTCAAACTTGCGGTCCTCCTGCCTCCACCTCCCAAGCTGCTGGGATTACAGGCGTGGGCCACCGTGCCTGTCCTGTCCTAGTCACTTTCTCAAATTGTTCAGCTGCCTCTTACAGCTATGGCCGCTGTCACTATTGCCACCACTGTGGAGGCAGCAATCACAGCCCTGCTGTGCTCCTGTGGCTGTCAGTCGCTGGTCTTGCAGCCTTGCCTTTTCTTCAGCTGTCAAGGAGCCAGCAACACAGATGTTTCTGTAGCTTGACATTCTGGCTGCTCTGCTGTTTCTGTCACTGCTGCTTCACTGCCTCTGCCGTCACTCACTGCTGCTGTCACTACTATTCTCCTGCCTCTGCTGCTTCTTTCTTTGTGTTACCAGCCCGGCTCACACTACTGAAAGTAGGCAAAGGCCACTTGAGAGAAGCCTTTTATTGGGCATAATGTTGCAACACCAGAGGGCAGCACAGGAAGGTGTCTCTGTCAGCTCTGCTCAAGTGAGCTGAACAATCTTCTCACATAACCAGAGAAGGGGAGTTTGCACCAATCACTGAAATGAAAGTTTGTATTTACCCCAAAGAGCAGTCCCTTTTCTAAGCTACCAGATGACATGATCCCCCTCTGGCTTGGGTTGGTCACAGGGTCATCTAGAGTTCATTGAGGCTTATGGTTTTGTTTTTGTTTTTGTTTTTGTTTTTTTCTTTCCATATCGGGGGTTGAACCCAGGGCCTCGCGCTTGCATGCTCTGCAATGCACTACTGAGCTGCACCCCCAGCCCATTATTTTTACTTTTTGAGACAGGGTGTCACTAAGTTACACAGACTGCTTCTGGTCTCCAACTTTCAATCCTCTTGCTTCTGCCTCCCAAGCCTCTGGGATTACAAGCATGTGCCACTGCACCCGGCAAGGGCCAAACAGTTTTAAACGATTGGCATGTCCACATGCAGTGGTGACAAAGCTGTTGACCGATACCAGGATGGAGGCAGCTCCATGATTTTAACAGGTGACAGCTGAAGGGCCTAGAGTTTATTTGCCTTTTGTCCCCTTGTGGTGGAAACTAACTCTCAACAGCTTTATCATAAGGCCACAGGCCAACATGTTAATAGCATAGAAGCCCCTTGTGACTAGACCAGCTAGAACCTGCGGGGCTTGGAATAGCCACACAAATGACCTTAAATAGACCCGCAGTCTCTTAAGATTAAGGAGTACACAAAGACAAAGTGAGGAATTATTACAGAGGAAACAACCTTGTCCCATAAAGTGCCCTCCGTTAGGTCCCAGAACCAGTCAGATGGCTGGCAACCTGGCAGAGCAGAGTCACAGCGCCTGCTGGTAGTTGATGTAAAAATCCCTGATCTGGGAGATCATGCAGCTGGGTAATATATTAATCGATTCCCACCAGCCATTCTGTAAGAGAACACTTCTGTGGTATGGGTTTGAAAACCCTTGGCCAGGTCACTAGACAGACACGGAAGGCTACTTTTGCCCAAAACATTCACTGTTCACTGAGCCTATCAGCATCTGATGGATGACTACGAGGGAGTGAAAGGGTTTCAACTCTGACTTCATAGTGTGTCAATCGCCTCTCCTATATTAACCTTTGGCCAGGTTCCACCCAACACTGCATGTGGAAATAGTGGTCACTTTACAAAGGTTTTTCCCCAGACAGTAATGTAGAGTGGCCTTGGCCTATTGCCCATTAGAAATGGCATATGTTTTTTCTACTCTACGTTTGAAGTTTTGGGCTGGGATTTAGCTCAGTTGGTAGAGCGCTGCGCTGCAGTCTCTGAGGTCCCGAGTTCAATTCCCAGCACCACAAAAATGGGAGAAGGGCCTGGCAATCCACTCCCAAGGCAATCCCGAAACAGTCAGCCATTGAAAACCTTATGAGGGTCGCTATGAGTCGGATACCGACTCGACGGCACCTAACAACAACAACCTTTGTGGTTTTCTTATTTTTTATCAGCTCAAGCCCTGAAGTTCTTTAGCTGTCCCACAAGGCCCTGACCTAGGGCCAGGATGATTTTGTAAGACTATGACACCAGCGAGTAGGGACTCAGTATCCTGGGCTAAGCTAACCACTTGTTGGTGCCCACCCTCAAGGCACGGATGTCTACACACAACAAGAAAAACATCGCTAGAAACCCTGGCCAGGACCAGTGGGACATCACCAAACTTAAGCCCATCTCAGAAAACCAGTACTTCCTGGATGCTCTCCTTTGCTGAGGGGCCACCTGGCCACCTCTGTGCTCAGTGCTGGTCTCTTCTCTTCTGCACTGAAGTCCCAGGAAAGCCTTGCCTGTCTTGTCCATACCATTATGTTTGGTCTCATTTCTATTTTTTTCTGGGCTGGGACATCTTGCCTTCTTTGTCCGGTATTAATTTCCTCCACTATCTTCAATTCCGCGTTCAGCTGTCACTTTGCGGAAGCTGACTCAGGCCATTCGGTTCAAATTATAAACATCCGCTTGTCGCCGTAGCTACTGTCCAACTTTTGCCATTTGCTTTTCCTCCGGTGCACTCATGACCTTTAAAAATACTATATAATTATGTGCTCCAGAGTTTAATCACAAGATAACATCCCACAATAGATTGAACAGCGATAGTTTATTTAACGCACAATAAAAAGTACAGGCATAAAGGGAAGTATGATGTGTGATCAAAAAGTACAGTGAGCCGGGCGCGGTGGCGCACACCTGTATTCCCAGCAGCTTGGGAGGCGGAGGCAGGAGGATCGCAAGTTCAAGACCAGGGGCAGTCTGCGTAACTTAGCGAGACCCTGTCTCAAAAAGTAAAAAAAATGAGCTGGGATTGCAGCTCAGTGGTCCAGCACGTGCGAAGCATGCAGGTGCAAGGCCCTGGGTTCAACCCCCAGTACCACAAAACACACAGACACACACACACAAACACACACACCATAAACCGGACAGAGTGGCACTCACCTGTAATCCCAGTGACTCAGGAGGCGGAGGCAAGAGGATGGGGAATTTGAGGCCAGAGGCAGCCTGAATAACTTAACAAGACCCAGTCCCAATATAAAAGAAGTAAAAACTGGGCTGGGGGTACAGCTCAGGGGTAGAGCATTTGCAAAGCTAACATGAGGCCCTGGGTTCAACCCCATTGTACTGCCAATAAATAAATAAATAGATAGATGATTGATAGATAGATAGATAGATAGATAGATAAATTTTTAAAGTAAAAAAGTTCTAGAATCCTTCATGGTTTTACGTAGATGGTCACACACACAGAGCGTCTCCTGGGAAGTGGGGAAAAAAAAAAAAAAAAAAAAAAAAGAACTGGGGATGTAGCCTAGTGGTCCAGCACTTGCAAAGCATGCAGGCCGGAGGCCCTGAGTTCAATCCCCAGTACCGCAAAAAAAAAAAAAAAAAAAAAAAAAAAAAGTACAGTGAATGTTTACATTAAAAAAAATTGTTACAGTAAAAGACACATTGCCTGTAACCCCCCTGAAAACACTTCCCCTGGATTTGAACACATTTACCCCATTGTCATTGCCACTTTCTGAAGCAGTTGTGGAGGTCCTCGGCGGTGAGAGACCCCCTTCCCAGGATGGAATCCCCTGTGTGTACCGTCACCACTGGGCCCAAAGATGGTATTGGTCCCACGTTGAGGAGGCCGGCAAGCGTTTCCTCACACGCCTCTGGTTTCCGTGGACACCTCTGCATACTCTTCAAGCATTTTTGGTTCAATTCTCCAACCAGGAAGGTGGGCCACCATCACAACTGTTCAGGGGAAGATGGTGTTCAAGGTTCTAAAAGCCATTGACCTAGCTGGGTGCCATGGCGCATGCCTAGCATCCCAGGATCTCAGGAGGTTAAGGCAGGAGGATCCCTAGTTTGAGGCTGGAGGCAGCCTGAGCAGTTTAGCAAGACCTTAGCTCAAAATGTAGAAAAGAGAGGTCTGGGAGGTGCATCTCAATGGTGGAACCCTTGCCTAGCATGTGTGAGGCCCTGGTGTCAGCCTACCAGTACTGAAAAAAACAAAGCAAAACAAAAACAAACAAATAAACAAATAGATTAAAAAACCACACAGCAGTGAAGGAAAGTGACTCAGGGACTTGAAGGTGGACAATGAAGTGTTGGAAAGTAAAGTTAATTTTTCTTTGGTACACTTCTGTGAATGTTAATGCATGAACGCATGTGTCAGTCTGTGTTGCCCCTCTAGGTCTTAAAAAACAAGAACAAACTAAACCCAAAATTAATAGATGGAAAGAAATAATAAAGAACATCACAGAAATAAATGAAATGGGAATTAAATGAGCAATACAAAGAATCAATAAAACAAGGAGTTTGTTCTTTAAAAAGCTAAACAAGATTGACAAACCTTTAGCCAAACTAACCAAAACAAGGAAAAGATGCAAATCAATAAAATTAGAGATGAAAAATGGGGCATTATAAAAGATACCAATAAAATCCAGAGGATATTGACAGATTAAAGGCAACTATTGTTTGTGATATGGTGAAACAAAAGGTTCAAGATAGGAAAGAATAGGCTGGGCGCAGAGGCGCACGCCTGTAATCCCAGCGGCTGAGGAGGTGGAGGCGGGAGGATCGAAAGTTCAAGACCAGAGGCAGTCTGCGTAACTTAGTGAGACCCTGTTTCAAAAAGTCAAAAAAATGGGCTGGGGGTGCAGCTTGCAGAGCATGCAGGCATGAGGCCCTGGGTTCAACCCCCAGTACCAAAAAAAAAAAAAAAAAAAAAAAAGATAGGAAAGAATAAACTCTATTCCAAAGAAGGAAATACTGGAAAAGCACAGAAATGACAATGGAGGTGATAGGATAGTCTCAGAGTGCAGAGCACAGAGGGACAGCACAAGAACCATCCACAGCTCCTTGGTGGTGGAAGGGAACTGGAGACCTCAGGTAAAAGGTAAGCCAGTGGGCCCTGGTGAGCAGCTTGGTGGTCTCATGAGACAAGCCCACAGTCCTTAAAGGTGTTGGATTCACTCCAGGGATTTGGTGGGACAGTGGCTCTGCCTGAGTAGAGGATCAGCATGAGAATAAATCCATCTTGCCATGCTATTTCTGTGGAGGACTGTGACCAGATGTCATCTTGAGAGGGAACTTATTATATAATACAGGGATGCTCTAGAATAAGGAAAGTCATGGGTCAGGGAGCCTGGGGGCAACCTGGCACAACCGCAGAGTGGGACACAGTGGCATCAGGCAGCTTCAAGGGAAGTTGGGATGCCAGTGTGCTGAGTAGTAGAGGGAGCAGGAGGCTCAGGCAAAGCCAATGGTGGCCTCACCCCCTGGGGAGAGGAGCCAACCCAATATCCTGTGGAGAATTGTGGAGAGAGGCAATCCTGGGCCAAGATCAGACAAGAGACTCCAACTTCAACAGACCACCACCTCCCCCTTACAGACTCCAATATTAGAGGACACAGAAAGAACCTGCACCAAAATTTGCCTTTTCTTTTTCCTGTGCTGGGGAATGAACCCAGGGCATGGCACAGAGAAAGTGCTCTACCACTGTGCTGTACCTCCAGCCCTTTTCTTGTTTTTATTTTGAGAGAGTCGTGCTGAGTTGGGCAGGCTGCCTCTGGCCTGGGGCTCATGATCCTCCTTGTCTCAGCCTCCTGAGTCACTGGGATTCTAAGTGTGCACAGCTGTATCAGGATCTTGCTTTCCCTTTTTTTTTTTTTTTTTGTTTTTTATTTTCTTATCCTCATTTATCTTTTTTCTAATGTGGTTTTTATCTTCTTTCTTTTTTAGTTTTCTTGTTTACCTTTTGCTGCCTGTGTATTTCTCGTTTTCTATTTATTATACTTTACTATCCTTCTTGCCTGCAGCCATAGCACTGTGGCTTCCGATCCCATCAGATCTTCGAAGCTAATCAGGGCCAGGCCTGGTTAGTACTTGGATGGGAGACTGCCTGGGAACAGCAGGTGCTGTAGGCTTGGGAGATGGACCTGGCAACCCACTCCCAAAAAATCAATCCACCATTGAAAACCCTATGAACAGCAGAGAAGCACTGACAATAGTGTTTCGCCTGTTTTATGTAGGGTTGCTATGAGTCAGACACCGACTTGACAGCACCCAAAAACAAGACAACAATCCTTTTTACTTTGTTTTATTTCAAACAGAAATCTCTTAGGCCTTTTACTTTTCACTCATCTTCTCATGTTTATATAATTTTCTCCACTCATTTTCTATACTGTGTAATAGCTTTTGAAAAAATCTATTCATCATTTCTCTGTCTTCCTAACACTCTTTTTCTTCCTTCTCCTCCTCCTCCTCCTCTTTTTCATTCATTTTCTGTAATCCTTGTTGCTTCTTTCTTTCTCTGTCCCCTTCTTTATTTCAGGCAATTACTATTTTTACTTTTACCCTAAATAATTTTTAACTTCATATTTTACCCTATATTATTGTGCCCATTTTCTCTTCTATGGGCATTGGTGGTGTAGTAATTGGCTTTAATTGATTGTAAGCATATTTCTATATCTGGTTTGGTTGGATATTGTAACTGTTACAGTAGTTTGTCGTCTCCTGTCAGAATATTACTGGAGACTGAGCTCTCAACAGAAAGCCACACACTAATAAGATCCCCAAATAAAACTGGAGGAAATATCCATCCCAAAAAATGGACAAATCACAAAACAGAATCAAAAGAAACATGAAAACTCAAGGCAACATGATTCCCCCCAAAGATCCTAATTCATTAAGTAAGGATGGTGTTATATGTGTCAGGCAACAGACTTAAACTGACAGGCTTTGTTTGTCTCGTGGGATATTGGTCTTGCTGTGGGCCATGTTTTCCCTTTCTTTATCCACATTCCATCCTATTGGAATGGAAATGCTTATTCTGTGCCATTGTATATTGGAAGTATGTAATATGTCTTTTGTTTTTCAGGGGCGCAGAGCTAAGTCTGAGTGTCAATGGAAACTTTGGACATGGACTTTTAAACACGGTTGAGGCTGTTAAGACTTTGCTGACTCTTGAAGTTGGATTAGTACATTTTGCAGTGTGAGATGGCCATGGCCCTGAGGGTTCAGGGGTGAAGAGTTATGGTTCAGATCTAAAGGTCCTCCAAAGGCCACGTGTTTGAACTTTGGGTCTCCAGATGGTGGTGCTATCCTGGGAGGGTATAGAACCTTGGGAAGGGGGATCCAGTTTGGCAGAAATGAGACACCATGGGTGGGCCTTTGGAGGTCTTTACCCAGGCATCTGGTTCTGGTAAGCTGTCCTTGCTCTTGGTATGACATGCTCGAAGATCATCTGCCACCAGCCTTGACACATGCCACTGTCACACCTGCTACACCACCATTATGGACTGATCCTCTATGTTGTTGTTGTTGTTAGGTGCTGTCGAGTCGGTATCCGACTCATAGCGACCCTGAGTACAACAGGCAAAACACTATTGTCAGTGCTTCTCTGCTGTTCATAGGGTTTTCAATGGCAGATTGATGTTTGGGAGGGGGTTGCCAGGTCCTTCTCCCAAGCCTACAGCTTCTGGTGTTCCCAGGTGGTCTCCCATCCAGGTACTAACCAGGCCCGACCCTGCTTAGCTTCCGAGATCTGAAGGGATCAGATGCCACAGGGCTACAGCTGCAGGCGATCCTTTATGAGCCCCCAATACATATCTCTTCCTCCATACGTTTGTTTTGATTGGTTTCTCTGCTACAGAGATGATAAGCTGACTAATACATACTCTGAGGCTTTACCCAGAAGCATCCTTCCGACATTGACCATCTTACATGTACCCATTTTATGTGTCCAATGATAACTTTGTTTTCTTTACACATCTTGGAAATACTTCCAATATCTATCAAGACAATAATGACTAAATAAAAGCTTCTATTTCCATGAGAGATATAAGGCTTTAAAGAAATAAAATAAGTCTATTCATATGTTCAGTGGTTTTTGTACACTTTCTGTAGGCCAGCCTGCAGCGGTACTACTGTGGAGTCTGATCCTGTCAGATCTCAGAAGCTAAGCAGGGTCAGGCCTGGTTAGTACTTGGATGGGAGACTGCTGGGCAACACCAGGAGCTGTAGGCTTGGGAGAAGGACCCAGCAACCCACTCTCCTCCAAAAAAACAATCAGCCATGGAAAACCCTATGAATAGCAGAGAAGCACTAACAACATTGTTTCACCTATTGTACGTAGGGTCACTATGAGTCAGACACCTAACAACTATAGGCCAAGTAGTCTTCTAAGCACAGAGAGGGAAAAAATCCTAGGCATCAAGGAAGAAAAAAAAAATCAAATGTCCCACTGTCCTAGAGCTCACATTGTAGGGGCAAGGGACATAAATGAACAAAGCAAATGAGCAAATTATGGTGCCATGATTAATGTCTTGCTTCCAGATCCAGCCACATCCTTATGATGATGAACTGGAGCCAGTAAATAATTCTATTTTGTGCCAGGCACCATGCTAAGTTTTGTAATTAGAATCTCAGGAGGAAATGTCTTTCTTCCTGGTCCCAGACGGCTTTCATTTCTTTCTTTTTCCTCCTTATGCTGTATGATTGACATTGGCACAAAGAGGGCACACCTGGACACTCACATACTGAATTCAGTGAGCTCCCAGGGATGCCGTCTTATCAAGGTTCAGAGGCACCTAGAGAATCATGGGGGCTTCATAGCCTCAGAACCACCGTGGCTAGGGGGAGAAAGGCTTTCTGCTAGCCAGGACAGCCTGACATTCTCAATATACGACTCTGTCCCAAACACAACCACCTCTGCCCCCAAGAAACCCAACAAAGGCCCCTCCGTCTCTGTGCTGCCACTGCTCCTTCTCCCATGGGGTTTGAACCCAGTCTTGTGGAAGGGATCCTGCCCCCAAATTCTTTCTTACTTAACTCCTTTCTTGCAACCCCGAACTATTCTTATAATTCTCTTTACACTTGCATTGTTAATTGTTCATCATATACACTATCTCTATTTTATCTGTTGTGTGATTCTGTCTCCTGATTGAATATAATTATGTATTATTTTTCGAGGTCATAAGTGCTATGGGGAAAAAGCAAATAGAAAGGTTGGACTGCCGCTATGGGGACAAAGGGTGTTTGTATTTTAATTGGAATAGTCCAAGTAAGCCTCATCCATGTGGTATTTGAACACAGAGTTAAAGACAGTGGAGGAAATGAGCCATGAGCAAGTCAAGTAAAGAAGAATTCCAGGTGGGAGGAACATACAGTGCAAGCCTGGAGGGGAAGAGGGTACCTGACATGTGCCAGGAATAGGCTGGATGGCAGAGTGGTAGAAGCAGATGATGTTGGGGGAGACTGACTAAGAGGACACAGAAGGGGCAGGACCAACAGGGTTTTTTCCATTGTGAGGGATTTTGCTTTTTCTTGGAGGGAAATGCAGAGGACTTGGAGAGCTTTGAGGCAGTCCGAACATGTCTTGTGTTTTCAAACACTCATTCCACTGGTTGCATTGAGGACACATTTGGGGGGACAAATAAAGGAGCAGAGGAAACAATTGGAAAGATGCTGAACTGATTGGGACTAGAATGACAGTGTGATGATGTCAGGGAGTGACAGGATAGACGTTTACATGAGGTGTTAGCTGGCACATTGCTGTGGCAGAGAAGCTGACTGAAACACACTTATGGGAGGAAAGGTTGACTAGGGGTCCACAGTCACAAGATCTCCATCCATAACTGAGGCAGGCAACGGCACCAGGGCAGGCGTGTCAGGGCCCATGGCATAGAACCTCACATCTTGGTGATCTGGAAGCAGAGAGGAGCCTGGAACCATGGGTCTGGAATAAACCCCAAAGGTCCACGCCCAGTCATCCCCTTTCACAAAGCTAGAACACGCCTCCCCAACATTCCAGAGCCAACACACATGGCGCCAACAGCTTGTTGTTGTTGTTAGGTGCCGTCGAGTCAAGTCCGACTCATAGCAACCCTCATAGGGTTTTCAATGGATGACTGTTTTGGGATTGCCTTGGGAGTGGGCTGCCATGTGCTTCTCCCATTTTGGGGTGCTGGGAATTGAACTCTGGACCTCAGAGACTCAGAACAGTACTCTACCAACTGAGCTAAATCCCAGCCAACAGCTAGGTAGCAAACATTTAAACACATGACCTTTGGGGCACATTTCACATTCAAACCATAATGCTCCACCCCTGAGTGTCAAAGTTCATGGCTATCTCCTAATACAAAAAGCATTTAGTCCAACTTTAGGAGTCTCCAAAATCTTAACAATCTCAACCATGTTCAAAACCCCAAAGCCAAAGTCTTCACTGAGACCCAAGGCAAACTTTGCTGTGTGCCCCTGCACAACAAAAGACACGTTGCACACTTCCAGCAAACAATGGCACAAAGTAAGAATTCCCGTTCCGAAAGGGAAGAATGGGGACACAGGAGGGAAAGATTTATCCGAACCAAGAACTGTAACCTGCGGGACCAATAAATCCTGTGGCTCCATGTCTGGCATTTGGCACATGGGACATCACCTGGTATATGGCATCACTGGGGCTCAAACAGGCTTGGGTACTTCTACCCTACAGCCCTACTAGGTGGCCTCCACTCATTTCCAGGGGCTTTCCTCAGCAGATGCTGGCATCTCCCGCATCCTGGGGGCTTCTATCCTGTTCAGGTTCCATTCTCAAAACTTCACATATCAGCCTGTCAGGAGCTCTCTTCAACCCTGATACATACTGACTGGCTTTGCAGAATGTTTTCTGGAACCTTGGTGGCAGACTTCTTTTTTTTTTTTTTTTTTTTTTTTTGTGGTACTGAGTGTTGATCCCGGGGCCTCATGCCTGCATGCTTTGCAAGTGCTGGACCACTGAGCTGCACCCCCGGCCCTTTTATTTTTTTTCCTTACTTCCTGAGACAGGGTCTCACTAAGTTACATAGACTTCCTCTAGTTTCGAACTTGCAATCCTCCTGGCTCCGCCTCCCAAGCCGCTGGGATTACAGACGTGCGTGCCACCACGCCCAGCTGGTGGCAGACTTCTTAATCCCTTAACTCTTGCATTCTTCATTCATGCAAAACCAGCGCCACAGGCATGTTACCAAGGGTTGTAGTTAGCTCAAGCAGTAGCTGGGCACTTTTGAACCATGGCTACTGGAGCCTCTGTTTGTCTTGGTGAAAAAACCAATTCCCTGGGTGACTCCTTTTCAGGAGTGTGTCCAGGAGGTGTTCACTTTTCAGACATTATCTTTTTAAGTGCAAGTCCTTCAAATGGGTTTGAAGTTTCATACCCAGTAGCTGTAGATGTGAGCGGTCTGGCCAATTTCTGACTTAATCTGAAGACATTTCTCCTATTACTCTCTATAATGACCCTTATCTCCTCAACAATTATGGCCCCCTGGACTGAACCAGCCCTGCTCACAGTAACATTAGACAAGCCACAATTTTTTTTTCTCTAAACTGTACTTTTTAAAAATTCTTTTTGCTTGGCGATTTGTCATCATAAATCTAGCTAAAAGCAGCAAATAACAGCCATCATCTATCCCAAATGTTAATTCCTTTGCCAAGTTGATTAGTCCATTACTTTACAGATCAGACTCATGCAACTCTTCAGATATGGGCAGACAACAGATAAGATCTTTGCTAGAATGCAAAGCAAATCACAGCTAGCCCAATTCCTAACAGAGTCCTCATTTTCTACTGAAACCCTGTGAACTTCATCCACATTTCTATCAACGGCACCATCCTGGCCTTCCAAACTTCCCAGAATCACCATTCAAACTTTGCTTATAGCATTTCAGGGCTTCTCCTGCCCAAGTCTCCAAATTCTTCCAAACACCTCTAGCAAACAAGTTCTAACAGTTGAAGAACCACTTGGTCAGGTTTCTGAACAACAACAACCTTCTGGTACCAATTTTCTGTGTTAGTCAACTGGTATGTCATTGTGGCAGAGAAATCAATCAAAACCAACTTACGGGAGGAAAGATTTATTGGAGGCTCACACATGTCTATCAGTTTGCTGTACTGTTGGGGCCTTGCGTGTTGCTGTGAGGCTGAAAGCTATGCTACCAGTAGTACAGATACCAGCAGGGTCACCCATGGCGGACAGGTTTCAGCTGAGCTTCCAGACTAAGGCACACCATGTTCCCTCACAAAGGGAGTGGATGAAGTCAGCCATTGTCACTGCAGCTCTAAGTCTGGAGGGGATTTTCAACACTGTGGCAGTGAGGGGTCCTGACAAGGCACTGCAGCCTTACTGAGTGGAGGACATGAAGATGAGACTTGGAAGCAGCAGCCGTGACCAGAACCTGAGACACGCAGCCAGACAGGAGAGCGCCATGTGCAAGTGGGACCCAGGAATGTGCAAAAAGTTCCTTCAGCAGTTGGTGAAGTGCCAGGCCACATGGGAGAGGGCGGAGCGCTACAAGACAAAGAGGTTAACCTCATGTGAGGAATAATGCCAAGAACAGTAAGGAAATCAACAAACAACAACACAGAAGAAAGAATTCCTGAAGGGGCCGAGACCAGTCAGTGAGGGCAAGAGCCAACCTCAACAAGTGTCCAGGGGGCTATTGACATCTAATTGCAAAAGAATGAAATTGGACCTCGCATCACTTGCAAAATTTCACTCATCATGGATTAGACCTGAATTTAGGAGCTAAAATTAAACTCCTAAAAGATGCACAAATGTTTCTGAGCTTGTCTTTGATGGTGCATTGCTTATATATGACACCCAAAGAAGAAGCAATCAAAGGAAAAAAGGACAAATTAGATCTCATCAAAATGTAAAACTTAAAAGATTACTGGAAAAAGTGCAAAACTTTTGGTCATCAAAGGACACTGTAAAGGAAATGACAAGATATAGAACGTGAGGTAATCCTTATGAATCAGCTATCTGATAAAGGTGTAATGTATAAAGGTGTATTCTTATACACAAAATAACTCTACAACTCAGTAATAAAAGTAGCCCAACTAAAACAGGATTTGAACAGACATTTATCTGTAGAATATGTAAAATAATCAGGACCACACAAAAAGATGTTCATCATTAATAATTGTTGTTGTTGTTAGGTGCCATCAAGTCGGTATCTGACTCATAGCAACCCTCATAGGGTTTTCAATGGCTGATTGTTTCAGGATTGCCAGGTCCTTCTCCCATTTTTGTGGTGCTGGGAATTGAACTCTGGACCTCAGAGACTGCAGCGCAGTGCTCTACCAACTGAGCTAAATCCCAGCCCCTCATTAGTAATTAGGGAAACACAAATCAACACCACATGAAATACCACTTCATACTGTCTAGGATGGGTAGAACTAAAAAGCCAGATAGTAACAAATGTTGGCAAGGATCTGGAGAAATAAGAACCCTACAGCACTGGTGGTGGGTATATGAAATGTTTTACCTCCTCAGGAAAAAAAAATAGCTCAGCAATTTACCAATAGATAAACATAGAATTACCATTGACCCAGAAATTCCAACCTCAGAAACAAACCCAAGAGAAACAGAAACATATGTTCACGCAAAAATTTCTACATGAATGTTTGTAGAACGTTATAGTGCCCTCCAAATAAGGAAACGTTCATATCCATCAAAAAGTGAATGCATGAGCAAAATGTATGAGGCATTATCCATATGATGGGACATTAGTCAGTCATAAAAATGTAACACATGTTACAGCATGGATGAACCACAAACCATTGGTCTAATGGAAAAAGACAGTCACAAAGACAACATATTGTGTGATTCTATTTATGTGAAACATCCAGAATAGGCAAATCAGACAGATCAGGGAGACCCACCTCTGCTTGGGGTGCTGGGCATACAGTATTGTCAATTCACTGTTAAAATCAATATGAGTGCTAATGATAAGGTCTTAAAAAATCTTAGGTAAGTGCTCCTTCTGCTGCTCATTTTCCTGCAAGAAAGCACAGAGGCGGGATGTGGCGATCTGACTCCCTGATTGGCAGCTGTTAGAGTTTTCCATGCTGCCCTGCAGCTTTGAGTAAAGAACTCTCAGTCAACAGCTAATGGAACTACACCTATACTAACACCAGTGGTTCTGAACACTTCATCGATGCCTTACGGAAGCCAGGTGACAATCGCCACTGCAGCGCAACTCCAGCTCCTGGAGGTGTGGTTCCAGCCATGGCTGTTTCAATCAGTTTTCAGTTTTCAATGATTTTTTTTTTTTCTATCACAAGCCTCACTGAACTGGAGATGGCCTTGTGATCAACCCAGGCCAGAAGGAGAGCACTTCCCTCAGTGGCTCATCAGAGGGACTGTTGTGATTTGTGCAAAAGGGATTGCTAGGAATGGTGCAAAAGGGACTATGCTGTGAGTGGCACAAACACAAACCTTCATTTGCATAAAAGGCTTCTGTGATTGGTGCAAACTTTCTTTCTCTGGCTATACAAGAGGGATGTTTAACTCACTTGATGAGGTAGCCAGCAGACACCCTCTTGTGCTGCCCTCTGGTGTGGCAACATTAGGCCCAATAAAAGGCTTCTCTAGGGTGGTCTTTGACAACTTTTAGTAGTGCTGGCTGAGCTGGTAACACAAAGAGAGAAGCAGCAGGGACAACAGAACAAAAGCGATGGCTTATTTTCAGGTGCCACTGAGTCGAGTCAGACTCATAGCGACTCTCATAGGGTTTTCAATGGCTGCTTATTTCAGGATTGCTTCGGGAGTGGATTTCCATGTCCTTCCATTTTTGCAGTGTCGGGGATCGAACCCAGGTCCTCAGAGAGGGCAGAGCAGCGCTCTACCAACTGAGCTAACTCCAGCCTAAAGTGATGGCAGTGGCAAGGAAAGGCAGACACAATGGAGCAGCAGTGGCAGACAGAAGAGCATCCAGGACACTGGGCTGCAGAAGCAGCGAAGCAATGGGCTGTTTGACAGCTGAAAAAGAAAGGAGGTGTGTTGGGGATTTTTAAAATCTATCCCATAACTAGGGTCCCTCATAATAGCCTGAGGGGCTGACCCCTAGTTGACCCCAGGGCCACATCTTACTCACTCACACCTGCCCCTCCCATTGAGTGAACAAAGATGGCGCCTGACCAGCCTGGCCTGCCTTAACTACCTTAATCCTGATTGGCTATCCTTGGCATTTTCATTAGATAACTGTCCCTACCTGGGAATTATGTCAGTTTATCTGCAGTAACTGTCAGGTGTGTGCCCTGATTGGCTAATCCAAGTCACGTGCTCCTCCGGGACCCTATATAAGCAGGGCTCCCGGACCCCCTTCACCACAACTACGTCTCCCTTCCCCCTACCACTTCTGACCGTGCCTCAACTGCCAACTGAACCCCATCACCTCGACCAGTGCTGCTTACTCCAGTGGACTCTTCAAGCAAGCCGACGCTGTCAAGACCAGGGGCCCCGAAGCGCTGAAGGCTACAATCAAGCCACGAAGAGCCTCCCAATTCCTCCCATCCCTGGGAAGGACAGAGGCAGAGAAGGCGAACTGCGAGAGTCAAGGCCAACTGACCTCCAGCCCAGCGGAACACCGGCTGCTGTAGCTGTGCCTTTAAGGCTGAGCTGTTCCAGCACTCAGCCTGCAACATTCCATGCTGCAAGCTTAGAGCCAGCACTTATAGCTCCTGCTTAGGGGTTGCTTCCTTGTTGAACCCCACTTGGGGAGCACCCAATAAACCTTCCTTTCCTGTTTTCCCTGTTGAAGGTCTCCCGAGGTCCTTCATTGGCACCACCGGCCATAACACCAACCCGGTTCAATGGGTCCCCGATACCCACGTGGTGTGTGGGCAAGGCTCTGCCCTCTGTCAGGCCTGAGCTGAACCCTGACAGAGATGGCAAGATCAATGGCTTGCAGCAGCAGCAGCAGAAGGACCATGATACCTGCTCTCAAATGGTGCCAACAATGACAGCAGCCACTGCAATAAAAGGTAGCTGAACAGTTCAAGAGATTGACAAGGGCAGAAAGAGAGGGAAAAGGATGTAAAGAGTCAGAAAAGAGAAACTGCCAGCCCTGCTCGCTAGAAGAGCTCCAGAGAGCAGTCAGTTTTTAGGACCAAGGGTCTAAGATCGTCTAGGCCCATGAGCTATAGCTCTGGCCATAGTGTAGGGCTGGGGATTCCTGATACCCAGTCTTGTCTGGAAGCTGTAATACCAGCTGCTGTCAACAGCTTGGGAATCCTGATGCCTAGATCCACTGGGAGCTGCAACGCCAGCTGCTATTGAGGGCTGAGCAGTCCAGAACTCCTCAGCACGGGCTTGGGGATCTGTGGGTGCCGCTCTTGTTCTTTCTTGCCACCTCAGTTCTTCCTTCAGGGGGTGGAAGCCAGCAAGGGTCTCCTCCTTGCCCCTGAGCAGGCTCTGGGGCGCTCCTTCCATGTGCTAAGACTCTCCGGGCAACTTACAGGCCTCTGGAGACCCAGAAGAAACGGGGGTGGGGGTGTTTGCAAGGTCACCCTCTTGCAGGGAAGTCAGGAATAGAAGACGAGGTGACAGAAGAAAGAGCCCTAAGAGTTGGTAAGAGTTGGAGAACTTATGGGCTTAGGAGTCCCCACCTCTGGGGCCTACATAGGAGCTGTAACCCTTGAAGGGCCGAGGAATATTGACCTCCTTGGTCTACGTGAGAGCAGTGACACTTGAAGTCACCACCTACTGCTGCTGCTCCTGCCTGTCTGTGGTCACTGATTGCTGCTGGCTAATGTCAAGGGGCAAAACGTCTGCCTGAGACCAGCATTTGAGGGGCTTCTCCTTGCCTAGCCGCAATTTCTATCCAGGTAGAGCAAAAGACCCAATCAACTGATTGGTGACATTAGGGGAGTGGGAAGGGAGGCAGCGGATGGAGAGAGAAGAGAGACAGATACAGACAGAAGCAGATGAGAGAGAAATGATATTAGAGATACGAGAAGGCAGAGTTGTATGGCATGCCAACAACAGAAAGGAGACCAAGCCAAATGTTTTGAAAATGATAGGCAAGGCTTCTTCACTGAGACCTCAGCTCATAAGCAGAAAGGGATCAAAGAAGGGAGCAAACAGCTGGTTGAAAAAAGGGAGCAATGAGCTGGGCATGGTGGCGCACACCTGTAATCCCAGTGGCTTGGGAGGCGGAGGCAGGAGGATCGCAAGTTCGAGACCAGAGGCAGTCTGCGTAACTTAGCGAGACCCTGTCTCAAAAAGTAAAAAAATGGGCTGGGGGTGCAGCTCAGTGGTCCAGCACTTGCAGAGCATGCAGGCACAAGGCCCTAGGTTCAACCCCCAGTACTGCAAAAAAAAAAAAAAAAAAAAAAAAAAAAAAAAAAAAGAAAAGAAAAAAGGGAGCAATAAACTCAAACTCCTTTCTAGGGGGGCATAAAGTTTGATTATTTTTTCATTGTTCACAGGCATGATTTCCAAAGATGTCTATCTTCTTATCCGTCTGTCCCTGTGGTTTGGGGAGTCAACACAACCCGGACCTGCTGAGTTCTTCTTCGTGGGCGTCACCACCTTGAATAAGTACCCTGGCCTCACAATTTGGTCTGAGACGTCCGATAAGGGTGAAATGTTAGGTGCTCGAGCTGCCGAGAGAGCAATGAGGAGAGTGGCAGGAAGGCACCCAGCTCCCACAGGCAGGCCGGCGAGCTCTGCAGGATCGTCTTAGAGAAAACCTGTTTAAAATGATCAAACTGTCTGTAATCCCAGCAGCTTGGGAGGCGGAGGCAGGAGGATGGCAAGTTCAAGACCCGAGGCAGTCTACGTAATTTAGCAAGACCCTGTCTCTAAAAAGTGAAAAAATGGGCTGGGGGTGCAGCTCAGTGGTCCAGCACTTGCAGAGCATGCAAGCGCGAGGCCCGGGGTTCAACCCCTAGTACCGCAAAATAACAACAACAACAAACAACAACAACAACAACAACAACAAACAAAACCAAAAACCTGTCTATGTGCAAAGCTAAGTAGAATCTGACCCAGGAGTTGAAACAGCAGAGGGGGCAGACAGGATGTAAAGACAGAAATGCCAAGCCTTTGAGCCCATGTGAATCACCCAGCAGGTATCTGCAGGCTTAAGTGAAGGGGCAGTGTTGTTAGCAGAAGCAGCCTCCAAATTCCGGTGGAGAGACTCAGGCCACCGATGTCATAAAGTCAGGGACTGTCTATAGCAAACCTGGTGGGAAGCTAATAATGAATGGCCCAGCCATGTGACCCTGAAACTTAGCGATTTTTAGGTCAGCTTAAAGCCAGTGATTCTAAAGGTTTTATTTCAGTTTTTTCTCAGTAACTCCAAAGGAGAGAAATTTATTCTGAGGGGACTGGGATTCCTTTCCGACAGATTGTCTGACATCTCAGTTGATTCTCATGATTTACCAAGGACGTTTTATGGGGCGAGGTTTATCTTCAGTAAAAATTTCCCTTTGTCTTTGTCATATGTGTGGCCCTTGAATCCCACCAGTTTTAGCTTCATCTATCATAAGGGACTCAGGGGCTGTAAACATTCTATCCTTGTGGCCTAAGCTGGTATTGTATGAAGCAGCCATAGATAGCATGCTTTTAACAAGGAACAGCAGAAAGGCCCAGAGTTTCAATTCCCCTCCACTTCTGTTGTTGTTGTTGTTAGGTGCCGTCAAGTCGAGTTCGACTCATAGTGACCCTCATATGATTTTCAATGGCTAACTGTTTCGGGATTGCCTTGGGAGTGGACTGCCACGTCCTTCTCCCATTTTGTGGTGCTGGGAATCGAACTCGGGACCTCAGAGACTGCAGAGCAGTACTCTACCAACTGAGCTAAATCCCAGTCCATTTAGTAGTTCCTAAATGCCTTATTAGGAAAGAATCAGAGGGCAGAATGGAGAGAGGATGCTGCTCTGTGGGCTTGGAAGGCAGAGGAGCCAGGAGCCAAGGAATATGGTGGCCTCTGAAAGCTGGGAAAGGCAGGGGAGATGAGACTCCTTGGATGTGCGGCCCCATGCTGCTCATGCGCAGGACATCTCTCAGAGGGGCCCAGGGAGATGCTCATCTTGGGGAGGGTCTGGGTCCTCTGGGGATTCCCCCTCGTTCCCGTACTCCAGTGAGCGTGGCCACTGGCTGCCACACCGGCAGCTCCCACTGTACCAGGGAGCAGTGGGCAGGTGAGCTGCCTTGCCACTGCACAAGTCTCTGGTCAATGGGCCTGGCCCTCGGCAACCTCACCCGCAGGTGGGGCCCAGGCTGCCCTGAGTCCTTCCATTGGAGCCTCCTGTTTCTGCAACAGATATATGGTGGTCTCAGGAGGCACTCAGTGAATTTTGCCAGGACATAGTTGTAACTGGAGGGAGGAGCAGGGTACACGTAAGAATGGGACACCATATAACGCATGGCAGGACCTCTCCAGTGGAGAGATGGAGGCAGTTTCACAGCCCTTTGAATCTGGTCTCCGCCTTGCATGTGTACCTTGCTCGACTTTCTGTATTTTTGCTGACCAGCCACGTGTACGTTTCTGCTGTCCTATTCCCTCTCTTTTGGTTCTCAGCCATGGGCAAATTTGTTTTTCTTTTATTCTGCATTTTTGGTCTTCTGACTTCTGGGCCTTGCTGCCCATGGAGAGCTGTGTCCTCCCAGGTTGGCTAATTCCTAGAGACGGTAGGTCCTGAAGGACCCCCCTTTACGCACAGAGTCCACACCTGACGCTCTCCTCTCCACCTGGGCCACTCTCCAAGCCCTGGGACCAGGCCACCAGCTCTGCGATTCCTCCAGCAGTCCATCCTAAACCTGCCTCCCTCAGGGGCCACCATGCAGGCCCCGCCCCCAACCCCTCTCTCCACTGTCCAGCCTGCCATGCTGCCTCCCCTGTGGCCCTGTGTGCCGTGGCATGCCGTGGCATGCCACCCGGGTGGAGCGACCAATGAGTGTGATGAAAAGCGCTTTCTTCCTGAGCAACCTGTGGAGCAACCAATGAGTGTGATGAAAAGCGCTTTCTTCCTGAGCAACCTGACCACATCTTACTGCCTTCCCACAATGGATTTGAGCAAAGCCCAGGCCCCTCAGACCAGGCTTGACCCAGGTGGCCCCGGTGGACATGGGCCAGCTTTATTGAAAACACGGGCTTGGGGATCTGTGGGTGCCGCTCTTGTTCTTTCTTGCCACTGCAGTTCTTCCTTCAGGGGGTGGAAGCCAGCGAGGGTCTCCTCCTTGCCCCTGAGCAGGCTCTGGGGCGCTCCCTCCATGCGCTAAGACTCTCCGGGCAACTTACAGGCTTCTGCAAACCCAGAAGAAACAGGGATGGAGGTGTTTGCAAGGTCACCCTCTTGCAGGGAAGTCAGGAATAGAAGATGAGGTGACAGAAGAAAGAGCCCTTCCTATTACCAACGTGGGGAGGGTTGATGATATCGGTTCTGTTCAACCCCCGGCGCGTCACAAGAGCCTCAAACATCCTCACCATCAAAGGGTCTTCAACCAAGGTGCGTCCTGCGGGCACATGGTGCGAGGGGAGCGGGGAGACGTGAGACCCCAGTGCACAAGGGATGGAGGAAAGGGGGCAAGGGACCCTCACTCCATGTGGGGTGCTTGCACCTCCCTACAGGGGCTGCAGGCACAGGGACAACTTGAGCCTGTGGTCCCAAGGGAACCCACAGACAGGTACCCCCAGCCTAAGTCTCCTGAAAGGGGGGCCAGTCACAGGGGAGCCATCAGGCCCGAAAAGTTTTGCGTGATGTTTGGCACCCAAGCCTCCAGAGCAAAGGAGCCTCTCCTCCCAGCTGCCTCCCTCTCTGATGGCTCGGCAAGAAAGAGCGGCAGGCTTGGGGATCTGTGGGTGCTGGAGAGCAGAGGACAGGGGCAGAAGTCCCCACTCAGGCTCCTCCTGGGCTCAGGGACTCCATGCCTCACCCTGCCCCAGGCCCTCCATGCGGGCAGCTCTGAGTTTGACAGCTGGGAGACTATAGGATGAGAACGGAAGGGGTCCCCCTGTCAGTGACACCTTGTCCCGGATCAGCCTTCCAGGGCCTCCTAGCTGGACCTCATCTCCTAGCCTGGCCCCCACAGCCCATCCCTTGCCCCAGAAAGCCACACTTCCTGGAAGGGGAGGGTCCCCTGTGTTCCCTCAGCACTCCTAGGGCCCCCTAGCATCTCCTTGGTCCCGGCCTCTTCCTGGGTGGCCGGGTCTCAGAGGCTCCGCCTGAGCCCTTCCTGAATGGCAATATGACATCGCCCCCAGATCCAGCCAGAGTCCCCCTGCACGCCCCAGGCTCCACCCTGCACTGAGCCCTAGTTAGTGTGGAGGTTTGCCCGGCACTGGAGTCAGGGTGGCCCAGAGGAGGGGAGGGATGTGAGATTCGATCGAGGCGAGGGAGGTGAGAAGTGACCAGGAGACACCTAGGAGAATCTGGGGAGCACTGGACACCTCTCAGGTCCAGAATCACAAACCGAAGGTGCGGCCACTCTGCAGGCTGGGTGTTTCTGTCCATGTCCCCCTGCTCCAGCGCAAGCCCCATCCCCAGGCCATTCCTCGGCCCTTGTGACCCTGGATCTTCCCAGGGGCCTGAGGGCAGGGGTGGCCAGACAGGGGAGTAGCATGTGGAGAGAGGGGAGGATGGTGGGGGAATGCTGGGCAAGAGCAAGAGAGGCAGCCCAGGGAGGCTCCACAGCCACAAGAATCCTTAGAGAAGTGCTGGCCACGTCTGGCAGAGATTGGAAGGTTTATATTGTTGTTGTTGTTGTTGTTGTTAGGTGTCGTCGAGTCGGTATCTGACTCACAGCGACCCTGTGTACAACAGGCGAAACACTATTCTCAGTGCTTCTCTGCTGTTCATAGGGTTTTCGATGGTGGAAAGATTTTTGTGAGTGGGTTGCCGGGTCCTTTTCCCAAGCCTACAACACCTGATGTTCCCGGGGGGTCTCCCATCCAAGCACAAACAAGGCCCGACCCTGCTTAGCTTCCGAGATCTGACGGGATCGGATGCCACTGGGCTACGGCTGCAGGCCAGGGTTAGATTAGAGGGCTGCAAATCTCGAGATCAAGAGGTGAACCCAGCAGGTTAGTAGTGGTGGCAGCCAGAGGTCATGCTTTCAACCTGGGCACTGCTGGCTTTAGCGCAGGGCACTCTCCCTGGGGGACAATGCATGCACAGGAAGGGATTGAGCCACTAGTGCTCCAGCCTCCACCCACTTCTTACCAGGACCCTGCCCCTGCCACCATGACCACAGCACTTATCCCCGCAGCGTGACCACGTCCAAAGCAGACCGAGAAGGGAAGGGAGGCGTCAGGCTGGGTGGGTTGTGAGTAGACTTGGGCCTCAGGCAGCAGGAACGTTAACGTGGGAGGCAAGGAGGAGAGAGGCCAGGAGTTTGCAAATCCTTCTCCCACCAAGTCCAGGAATCCCAGGAATGACTCCCAGCGGGGACTGGAGGAAGCTGGGAAGGAAGGCAGTGGACCCCGCCGGTGCCTAGTGCCCAAGGGTCCAGACCTAGTTCCCACGCACTCAGGAGCCACCGGGACATACCCATGAGCATCAACATCTGGAAGGCGGGCTTCTCCATCTTGGCCTTGAAGGAGGCTATGGCATGAGTCTTCTTGGACAGGAAGGAGATGTAGATGATGTGGCCCCACCCTGTTCGCACCACAAGACACGTGACCTTCAGATCTCTTTTGGTGGCCCCTACTGAAAGAACGGGCTTGTGTCTGGGCACTTACAGTTGGTGAAGACGTTGCTAGTAACTTCTGTTAGAGGCATCTTGTATTGAAGGCATCCAGTTGGTTTCCTAGAACGTAGGATCCACGCATGGGTCTCCCCCAGGACACTTGGTTGACCTTTCTCTGTTCCCACACAAGAGGCCTCCCAGTGGTGGGGTGGGTACCCCAGTGTCTCCTGATGCCTGATACCCCTGTTGTTGTTGTTGTTGTTAGGTGCCATGGAGTCGGTATCTGACTCATAGCGACCCTCATAGGGTTTTCAATGGCTGACTGTTTCGGGATTGCCTTGGGAGTGGATTGCCAGGCCCTTCTCCCATTTTTGCAGTGCTGGGAATTGAACTTGGGACCTCAGAGACTGCAGCTCAGTGCCCTACCCACTGAGCTAAATCCCAGCCTGCCTGATACCCCTGGGAAGTCTATATTTTCCAACTTTGCAACCAGTGTCCAGGAGAGCCTCCCTCAGGCTCCCAGGCCCCTGGTGCCGGGGCCTGCCAGGAGATGCCCCAGAAGGCCTCAGAGGACCTCTTGTGCTGGTGCAGAAGGCCATTTGGTCAGCCATTGAAAACCCTATGAGGGTCGCTATGAGTCGGATACCCACTCGATGGCACCTAACAACAACAACAACAATAACAACAACAGGGGTATCAGGCATCAGGAGACACTGGTCAGGATCGGGCACCCGGAGGCACACAGGCCAAGCAAGACCCCCACCCCCCAGCCCTCCTTTCCCCACCCTGATTGTTTTTTTTCCAGAGCTATCCCAAGGCTTCTATCCTAGTACCTTAGACAATGATCAGGCCCTCCTGGCCAGTGTATCTTTATGATAGCCGGCCACAGCCCCAGGCCATGGTTTCCCACGAACCCCAGGTCTCCTCTCTCTACTCTCCAGGCGGCACCAGCCAGGAAGAAACCAGGAAGGCCCAGAGCACCCGAGCCGCCAGGACAGCCTGCTGCCTCTTCTCCAGCAAGGAGGCCAGGTCCTTCCCTGAGGCTCCCCTTGTTTCTCCAAGGCATCCCCCAGATGCCACAGCCCCGGACTGTTCCCACTCCAGGCCCTGTGCCTGCACACAGATGAGCGTGGCGCTGCCACTGGGCTTCTGCAGGAGCAGGCGACCCTGTGCCGGAAAGCTACCGCCGTGGCCGTGAGCGCTTGCGCAGACGCAGTAGGTGGGCACGGGGGCATCTGTGCTCTGCCAGCGCTGCTGATCGCATCATTCCTGTCGTGACGGAGGTCGCCTGGCATGCGCCCAGGGTAAGGGCAGAGGACGCCGTATCGCACACGAAGTGCCACGGCGAGCTCGGGGAGGGCACGGCAGGGGAGGTGTGGGGCCAGCGAACGCGCGGCTGGGAAGGGAGAGGGGACTCACTGGAGGTTCATCCTGAACTCCAACCTTCGGAGGCTGTCCAAGCCGAAGGAGAAAGGGGGCAGCGGGCTCCTCTTCTTCTCCTCGGGCAGCGGGGGGTTTCCTGCCCAGCGCACGATGTACCACTTTCCCAACAGCTGTGGGAAGGAAGCCCTCCCTCAGCAGGGCTGCTGGGGCCCCGGGGAGGCAGGAGCTGAGGTGGGAGCACAGGCAGGACGGAGCGGTTGGGGTTTCCGTGCTGGCTGCAGGGGCCCCAGACCCTGGAGGCTCACAGAGTCCTGGTCCTAGGAAGGCTCCTCTCCCTCGCCAGCAGGCAGAGCCTGGCGGGCCAGGCCACACCCCCTGGGCGGGGCTTTGATGGGGCCCTGCACAGCCCACCCCAAGGAGCTGAAAAAATCCAGGTCAAACTTATGCTTCAGATGAGGCAGGAGGAGGAGGCAGGGGCCAAAGTAGACAGAGCTTGGGGGATGACAGGTCACAGGCGGATGGCATGACCGTCTGCGGACTGTGTATGGGCCCCTTCAGTACTGACATCCAGTGACCTGCTGGGGTGTGACCAGCCCCCAGGTCCAGCCCCTGCAGGTGCCAGCTCCTCAAAGGACGGGTCTCACTAAAGTTCTCCTAATACCAATAGGCAGTTAGAGGTGGCCCTGTCCCCACAGGCACAGAACAGTCACAGGGGCTTTGAACACACGACCCCCACTCCAGCCTCAGCACCAACTCCAGCCCAGGGATTCAGCCATGAGTGAGGCCTGGCATGGGTGAGAGCAGTCACTTTGTGAGGAGGATAGGGAGGATGCAGACTGGGGGGCGGGGTGGGAAAGGCAGAGAGGGGAGCTAGGGTCCTCAGCCCAGGTGGCTGAGAGCATGGCCAGCAGCTAGATGGCTCCCTCAGAGGAAAAGGGGACTTGAGGTCACCATGGCTGGCGGAGGCCCTGGGGTCAGGATGGATGGGCCCAGGAGCTGGACTTATCTCTGGAGGGAGCTGGGTGCCTGGGCACTGGCCGTGTCCCTGAGACTACTTTGGGTCTAGGTCATTGTAGCTTCTCAGAGGAAGCTCACACTGACATTCATGTCTCAAAAAGTAGCTGGAAAGCAGATGGTGACAGAGGCCTCCCTCTTCCCTTTCTTGCTTCCTACAAGCCTATATCAAATGGAGGATCCCTACCCCCTCCCGCCCCAGCTGCATGTGGTGCAAGATTCTAGAAGAGGGGACTGATTGGCTGAGGGTGGGACTCGCTGATGGTACAGTTTCTAGTAGACATCTTGGTGGAGACTTTTGGAGGAATTCTTCCGCCAGGTGGGGTTGTGTAAAGGCTGCCCATGAGCCACCCACACCCTGTAGAAATCCCAATAAGCTCACGGTTCAAGATTACCAAAGACCAGGGAAGCTGCCACCAGGCACCTTTATCCATCAGTAGTGGGGCCTGACTTGATGGCTGATCATCTCCTGGGCCTTAAATCTTATAAAACACGAGCCGGGCATGGTGGCACACACCACCCAGTGACTCAGGAGGCAGAGGCAGGAGGATCACAAGTTCGAGACCAGAGGCAGTCTGCATAATTTAGCGAGACTCTGTCTCAAAAAGTGAAAAAATGGGCTGAGGGTGCAGCTCAGTGGTCCAGCACTTGCAAAGCATGCAAGTGTGAGGCCCTGGGTTCAACCCCCAGTTACACACACACACACACACACACACACACACACACACACACACACAGAAAAAATCTTGTAAAATACACCTTAAAATTTTAAAGTGAAAAATCATTGGAAAAACCTGTGGTTTTATATAGATGGTCATACATGAATCTTTCGTTGTTGTTGTTGTTGTTGTTGTTGTTGTTGTTATGTGCCATTGAGTCATGTCCAACTCATAGCGACCCTCATAGGTGCCACTCTGCAGTCTCTGAGGTCCCAAGTTTGATTCCCAGCACTGCAAAAATGGGAGAAGGACGTGGCAACCCACTCCCAAGGCAATCCCGAAACAGCCATTGAAAACCCTATGAGGGTACTATGAGTCGGATACCGACTTGATGGCACCTAACAACAACAACGAGTCTTTCATTCGGGACTAGGAATTCTGAATAGAATTCCATCCGATGAACTGAAAGGAGCTTCTCTGGAGCCCAAAGGTGACAGAGGTAGGGAGCAGATCCTGGGCAATGGGACCCATCAACCCAGTCAGCAATGGTCTGGGAGGCCTCGCTACACCATCCTTAGGGGGGTAGGAAGACACAGGAACGGTCTGGGAGGCCTCCCTAAGCCATCTTCAGGGGGCAGGAAGACACTGCACTCCCCCTTAAGGACCCCTCAGCATCTATTTCCCTCCCAGGTAAAGGTCACCGAGAACATCAGGCAGAACATCCAGCCAATGTCCACCTGCTGCTCCAATCAACAGGCCTGAGACGCTCACTCAGTGTAGGACCTTGACCTCAGAAACCCAGGTTTCTCCCTTAGCCCTCCCCAGTGCTGTCACCTCCTTCTTGTCGAGGTAATCCCGTGGAGCATTCTGAGGTTTCTGCGCAGAGGTCAGGCTCAGCCACAGGGTCAGCAGAAGCAGCTGCTCCGTCCCCATTATCCGCGCTATATTCCCACCTCCCTGCAGCCGCTGTGATTTATCTTGGTCGAGGTGCCCCTGAAGGCAGGACTCCGCCTTCCCTCACCTGGACAAATCCCTCGTCTTTCACAGTCAGGGTGATTACATCATTTTGTCTGGACGGAACTGAATGGGTGGTGGTAACTTGTGAAATGCAGCTTAGTGGCTGCCTTGGGCCCTTTCTGAGGAAGGCTTGTCCAAGGCAGAGTTTTATCAGAGCAGGAAGCGCCTGTTGAATAATCTGGGGCCAGGGCTCCTTGTGCTGTAGTGGTCCTGATAGCCAGGACCAGCCCTGCCCCCCTGAGTCACAGTCCCAGTCCGGGTCCTATTTCAAAACCACCCAAAGCAAAGTCATCTCACTTCTCCCTGCCTCCCGGACCTCCCAGCTCCAGGCATGGCGTCGATCCCTGCTCCAAACACCTCCCTTGGATGCCTGATGGGACTCCACAGCCTCAGACCCCTGTGAGCTGAGCTGCTCTCTTTCCCTCCAGCACCCCAGCTCCCATGTCCTGTCTTCCTGCCTGTGCCCCCAAGATGCTCCCTGGAGACTTTGCCTGCTCTGCATACCTCCAACCTACCCTCCGTCAGTACTGCACATTCATAGGGTTTTCGATGGCTGACTGTTTCGAGAGTGGGTTGCCGAGTCTTCCTCCCAAGCCTACAGAAACCAGTGTTCCCAGGCGATCTCCGATCCACGTACTCACGAGGCCAACCCTGCTTAGCTTCCAAGATCAGATGAGACTGGACACCAGGGTGGTACGGCTGCAGTGACACAGGGACTTAGAAACCCCACAAGTCCCTCCCACTGAGGCAGTGACAGTGTCTACAGTTCAAAGCCAAAGGGAAAACAGGCAGACCAAAGGATGGCTCGTGATAAACCTCATGAACCGTGAGCTCGCTGGGATTTCCTACAGGGTGTGAGTGGCTCATGGGCAGCCTTTATACACAACCCCATGAAGAATTCCTTCATAAGCCTTCGCCAAGATGTCTCCTGGAAGCTGCACCACCAGCGAGTTCCACCCTCAGCCAATCAGTCCCCTCTTCTAGAATCTCACGTCACATGCAGCTGGGGTGGGAGGGGGTAGGGATCCTCTGTTTGATATAGGCTGGTAGGAAGCAAGAAAGGGAAGAGGGAGGCTTCTTTCACCATCTGCTTTCCAGCTACTTTTGGAGACATGAACGTCAGCGTGAGCTTCCTCTGAGACAAAGTGGTCAGCACCTCCTTGACAAATAATGCCCTTTACTATTAGCAGGCCTGCAGCCGTAGCCTTGTGGTATCCGATCCTGCCAGATCTTGGAAGCTAAGCAGGGTTGGGCCTGGTTAGTCCTTGGATGGGAGACCGCCTGGGAACACCAGGTGCTGTAGGCTTGGGAGAAGGACCTGGCAACCCACTCTCAAAAATCAATCCACCATTGAAAACCCTATGAATAGCTGAGAAGCACTGACAATAATGTTTCACCTGTTGTACGTAGGGTCACTATGAGTTGGATACCGACTCGACGGCACCTAACAACAACAAACTATTAGCAGAGTTGTTAGGAGATGATACATCCTTACAAATGGCCCAATCTATAGCCAGTAGCGCCTTTGCAAGTGGCCTGTCAGTAAGTGAACTTACTTAAATACGAAGGCTGCAGATGCCTCCAGGTCCAGGGTAGAAAGGGAGGTTCTCATTTGAGGCCAGACCCTTCCCACGATCAGGAGAAAACCCTGTTTTACAGACCAAGGAGGCCAGTCTAAGCCAAAGGCTGAGAGAAATGTGGCACATCAGAAGGAAATATTGAAAAGGGGGAGGAATATCTATCCCCTCAGTGAGATGCTGCTGTTGTCAGGTGCCATTGAGTGGGGTCCGACTAATAGTGACCCTATGTACAACAGAACGAAACACTCCCCAATGCTGTGCCATGCTTCTCTGCTATTCATACAGTTTTTGATGGCTGACTGTTTTGAGAGTGTGTTGCCAAGTCCTTCTCCCAAGCCTATAGCCTGGTGTTCCCAGGTGGTCTCCCATCCATGTACTCACCAGGCTGACCCTGCTTAGCTTCCAAGATCAGACAAGATTGGTGGTACATGGTGGTACAGCTGCAGTGACACAGGGACTTAGAAACCCCAAAAGTCCCTCCCACTGAGGCAGTGTCAGTGTCTACAACTCACAGTATCCGCAGCTTTTAGCAATGTCGAATGTCCAGTCCACAGCATCCACAGAAGTACGCAGTGGCCAGAAGTCCTCAGAAGTCCATGATGTCCACCACCCTGGGCAGCATCCAGAGCCCACGGTTCCCAGATGCCCTCAGTCCTCAATGTCTGCAGCTCTCAGCAGTGTCCAGGGCAACCCACAGATGTCTGGAGCCATCTGCAATTCTACACAGATCCGTGGAGGTGCCTGCAGCCTCACTGCTGGAGCGCATGCTCCTGACCTCTCATTCCGAAGCATGAATGCTGTTGTGCATGGCTCTTCATTGCTAGTCCTGCCCGTTTCTGATTACTTTCTTTTTCTTTTCTTTTTTTTTTCTTTTTCTTTTCTTTTCTTCTTTCTTTCTTTCTTTCTTTTTTTTTTTTTTTTTTTTTGTGGTACTGGGAGTTGGACCCAGGGCCTCGTGCTTGCATGCTCTGCAAGTGCTGGACCACTGAGCTGCACCCCCAGCCCATTTTTTTACTTTTTGAGACGGGGTCTCACTAAGTTACACAAACTGCCTCTGGTTTTGAACTTAAGACACTCCTGCCTCTGCTTCCCAAGCCGCTGGGATTACAGGCGTGTGCCACCGAGCCTGACTGATTACTTTTTCAGAGAGCATAACTCTCCCTGTCTGTCCTCCTCATCCCTCCCCTCACTTTGGCCGAAGTCCCCATCTGTTCTCTCCAAGCCTGTCTGACCTGCCTTTCACCCTCTTCTTTCCCAATTCTAAACGAACCATCTTCTACGTCTCTTTCTGTGTCCATGTGTAAATTCTTTTATAAATATGACCAAGGACCAAGATTTGCTGCCAACTTCCTGGCTCCCTTCTCTGGTGCTGTGGTGATGTCATACCTAGACCCATTCTCCTCACTGGCTCCTCCTGCTCTCGGACCTTGCACCACAGAGCAACTGCGTCATCTTCCAGAGTACATGCCTGTGGGCGTGTATGTGTACCTGTGCATCCGAGTATGGGTGGAGCCAGGCACGTGCCTGTGTATATGAGCATATATGTGTCTGTGTGTGGAGCCCGTGTGTGTGCCTGTGTGTGTACATCTGGGTCTGTGTGAGCAGGCGCTTCCTCTCTCTCTGTGTACACATATATGCCTGTCTGTGCATGCTGATGTCTGCACATGTATGTGAGTAGATCTATCTGTGCCTTCTGGTTCTATCTTCAAACTGGGTCAGTATGCAACTTCACAATAAATGGAGATCAGTGGTTCTATCTCTGTGTTTACATGCATTTCTGTGTGTGCATGTGTGTGTTAACTTCTAGACAAGCTCCTCAGTCCTTGTGATGTTGCATAAAAGAATTTAAGCAACACACATATCTGCATAGTAGCAAGTAGTAGCAGGAATAAAGCTTATTGTACAAAAGGAATTAAAGGAAGCAGGGGTGGGGTGGGGTGGGGTTTGGCTCAGTTGGTAGAGTGCTGCTCTGCAGTCTCTGAGGGCCTGGGTTCGATCCCCGGCATCGCAAAAATGGGAGAAAGACCTGACAATCCACTCCCGAAGCAATCCTGAAAGAATCAGCCATTGGAACCCCATGAGGCTCGCTATGAGTCGGACAGGAGTCGACAACACCTAACAACAGCAAACATGCCCCTAGAGGGGGAGCCGGCTACTCAGAGGACAGTAAGCAAGTTGCCTGGGGAGTGGGGTTCTTTTATGGTTTTCTTTTGGAGGTTGTCACCTATGTTCAGCCCTTGCAGTGGAGTTTTGCCTTATGATTGGCAGCTCTGGGAATTTTACAACTTTTAACTTACTGAGCATGGGGTTGCCCATAATTCACTTGAGAAGTCCACACAGGGGCTCAAAGCTGCAATGCTAGTGTTACGTTAAAAGATGGTAAACTGAGCCAGAGTTACTCTTTGATCAGAAATAATGGAGCCTACATGGCTGTTGTTGTTGTTAGGTGCCATGGAGTCAGGTCCAACTCATAGCAACCCTATGTACTGCAGAAAGAAACACTCCCCAATTCTGTGCCAGGGACACGATCTTATTTAGGTTTAAGCTCACTGTTGCAGACACAGTGTCAATCCATCTAGGTGAGGGTCTTCCTTTTCTTCGCTGATGTGCCACTCTTCCAAACACAATGTCTGTCTCCAGAGATTGGTCCCTCCTGACTACATATCCAAAATACATTAGATGCAGGCTAGCCATCCTTGCTTCCAAGGAGCACTCTGGTTGCACTTCTTCCTGGACAGATCTGTTGGGTTTTGGGCAGTCCATGGTATATTCAATATTCGTCTCAGCACATAATTCAAAAGCACCAATTCTTCTCCTGTCTCCCTTGTTCAATGTCCAGCTTTCACAACCATATGATGCAACTGAAAATACCAAGGCATGAGTCAGGCACATGTTGGTCTTCGATGTGACGTCTTTACTTTTCAATACTTTACAGAAATCTTTTGCCACAGCTTTTTCCAAAGCAATGCGTCTTTTGATTTCTAGAGTGGTGCTTCTATAAGTGTTGATTGTAGAATCAAATAAAGCAAAATCTTGGACAACTTCAATCTTTTCTCCATTTATCGTGAAGTTGCTTACTGACCCAGTTGTAAGGATTTTGTTGTTGTTGTTGATGTTGAGATCCAATCCATACTGCAGCCTATGTTCTTTGATTGTCATCAGTAAATGAAATGTCAGAATGAGGCCAGGTGCTGATTGTGGATCAGACCATCAACTGCTCATGGGCAAGTTCAAACTGAAACTGAAGAAAATCAGAACAAGTGTACCTGACTGAGATTGATCTTTATTTGTAAGACAAAGAATGTTGCCTTTTCTCATTTCCCATGTGTAAATGTCCCAAGCAAGTTTCCCTAGTTTAAGCACAGACTGGCATCAATGCCTTCAGTGCCACTTCTATCTTAACAGAAATATGCTACGCTAGTGTTGTGAGCAGGCACCTGTGTCTAAACAGTTGTAGGTCTTTTGCTGCTTTGACCAGTCAGTCACCTTTATTTTAACAGACTCAAGCTGTACTCTTTGTGCCCCAAATCCTTGAATTAACCGTTGGTATCTGCAAACACCCATTAACAATTGGAATGTGGAATGTATGCAGTATGAATCTGGGAAAATTAGAAATCAACAAAAGGGAAATGGAGCACATAAACATTGACATTCTAGGCAGCAGTTAGCTAAAAGGGACTGCGATTGGCCATTTGGAATTAGATAATCATATGGTCTACTATGCTGGGAATGACAATGTAAAGAGAAATGGGGTTGTACTTGTCATCAAAAGAGTTTACCTTGGTCCGTTTCTCTTTCACAGAGCCTGTATGTATTAGTCAGCTGTCATTGCTGTAGCAGAAAAACCCACCAGAAAAAAAATAATAAACTTATGGGGGAAGAGGTTTATTGAGAGCACACAGTTAGAGAATCAGTCATTAATGGCAGAGGGGCAGACATGGTGGCAGTGGAAGGGTCTGTTTCAGAGGATATCATGGCATGGTAGATGAGTAACGAGAGAGAGAGAGAGAGAGAGAGAGAGAAGGAGGAGGAACCTGAGCTTTGGTTCTAGGGTAGAAAACCTCCAAAGGCCCACTGCTAGGGAGTTCCCTCTGCCAACAAAGGCCCACTTCTCAAAGGTCCATAACTGCCCAGGACAGCACTACCAGCTGGGGACCAAATAACATGACCTGTGTGGGACAATTTAGGTCTAAACCATAACAGTGATGTAGCAGGTGACTAATACAGTCTCCATGTCATTAATTTCTGCCCTGATCTCTATTATTTCTTTCTCTCTACTAATTTGGGGTTGGGCTTGTTCTCGCTTTATTAAGACCTTGAGGTACATCACTTTCATTATGTATTGAGTTCTTGCTTATTTATGTGTGTATTTAGTTAGTTTTTTTGAGACAGGGAAGGGGTTTTTCACCAAAGTGAACTTCTATAACTATTTCAGAAAGCGACAATAACAATGGGATAAATGTGTTCAAAGCCAGGGGAGTATTTTGATAGGCATGAATGGAAATACGTCTTTTGGTATAAACATTTTTTTTGTGGTCCTGGGGGTTGAACCCAGGGCCTCACGCTTGCATGTTTTGCAAGTGCTGGACCACTGAGCTGCAACCCCAGCCATTTTCTTTCTTTCTTTCTTTCTTTTTTTTTTTTTTTTACTTTTTGAGACCAGGTCTCACTAAGTTAAGCAGACTGCCTCTGGTCTTGAACTTGCGATCCTCCTGCCTCCTCCTCCTGAGCTGCTGGGCTTATAGGTGTGTGTCACCGTACCCAGTTATCTTTTAATCTAAACATTTTAAAATTCAAAGGTTAACTGCATTTTCCTGATCACAGGTCATACTTCCATTGACTCTCGCATTGTTATATAAACTATCCCTGTTCAAACTATTGTGTGGTGTCATCTCATGATTAAACTCTGAAACACATAATTATATGCTATTTTTAAAGGTCATAAGTACAATGCAGGAAAAGCAAATAGCAAAAGTTGGACAGTGCCATAGAGACAAGGGGGTGTTTAGATTTTAAACTGAATGACCTGAGTCAGCTTTAGCAAAGTGACGGCTGAATACAGAATTGAAGACAGTGGAGGGAATTATTACTGGGTAAAGAAGTCGAGATGTTTCATCACAGAAGAAATAGAAATGAGATTGAACCCAATGGTATAAACAAGTCAGGCGAGGCTTTGTTGGGACTTCAGCCCAGTAGCAGGAGGGAACGAACACTGGAAAAAGAGGTGATCAGGCTGTCCCACTCACCACAGGAAGGTGACAGGCATTTACTAGTTTTCCGAGGTGGGCTTTGGTGGTGATATCCCAGGAGTCCTGGGCATGGTTTTAAAAGACCTTTTGCTTGTTGTGGATAAGCATCGCTGTGGTGAGGTCTAGGGGCTGAGAGGTGATCAACGTAGCCCAGGAAGCTACTGCGTATCTCTTGTTTGTGGTGACATCATCTTGCATAAGCATCCTGGACTTAGGTTTTGGGTTTTATGATAGAACTGAAGAATTTTCAGGGCTTGAGTTGCTGAAAAACAGCACAGAGGTAGAGTAGAAGAAACACATACCACCTGTCATGGGCAGTAAGCCAAGTTCACCCATATTATCTTCTTGGGAAAAACAGTTTTTAAGTGGCCAACAAGTCTATACAAATGCTGAGTAGACTCTGACCCAAAGATTAGTATAGCAAAGGAGCCTGGCACAATAGGAACCAGAATGGCCAAGCCTTTTTATTCCATTTTATTCCATTCCATTTCACCCATCAGATATCCACAGGCCCAATGGAAGAGTCAGTGTTTTTGGCAAAAGCAGCCTCCATGTGTCTGTATGGTAACCCAGCCAACTGTTACCCAACTCACATGACAGAGATGTCGCCTTACAGAATGGCTGATGGGAGACTAATAATGTATCGTCCAGGTGTTTGATCTCCAAAATAAGTGATTTTTACGTCAGCTAACAGTAAGTGCTGTGATTTTGCTCTGACACACTGCCTGACATCTGATTGATTCTGGGACCTAGCCTCAGTTAGGCACTTTATACGACCAGGTTCTTTTCTCTGTAATAATTCACGTTTTGTCTTTGTTTATTCCTTAATCTTGAGGGATTCGAGATGTATTTGAGGTCCATTTGTATAGAAATTTTGAGCCCCACAAGCTGCAGCTGGTTTAGTCTCAACTCTCTTAACTTTTGACCTTGTAGCCTGACCTGACGTTTTGTGATAAAGCTGTTGAGAGTCAGGTTCCACCACAAGGGGACAAAAGGCACACTCTAGGCCCTTAAGCTGTCACCTGTTAAAATCATGAGCTGAGTTTCCTGCTGCCTCCTCCGTCCTGGTATTCTCTCAACAGCTTTGTCACCACTGCGTGTGGACGTGCCAATCATTTAAAAATGTTTGGTCCAAGGCTGTAATACAAGGTCACCGTGGCCTACTGCCCGCTGGCGCTGATATCTGTGCTTCTGCCTTGACAGTGGGCGCTGTCAGTAGCCAGAGACGCTCAGTCCTCCAGCCCTATCACAAGGCCCAGACAAGGCCAGGACACTTATATAAGGCAGTGACACCAACAGGAGGAGCTCAGCACTTCCTGGATGAAGTGGGCCACACATTAGCTCACAAACATCAAGGCCAGGATTCTTATGCACAGGAGGGGAAACACTTTCAGAGCCACACCAGTGACCAGAGAAGAATTACCAAACCTCACCTCACCTCAGCCAATCAGGAAAACCTGCCAGGTCTTTAGTTCAGGAAGCAGCAGCCTGATACGCCTGTGATCACTGCTGTCTTCCTCCAGACGGACCCAGGCCCCCTCACCCTCTGACTGAAGCTTTCTCTGCGTGGGCACAATACGTAGCGAGCACTTCCTGCCATGGTCGCAATGCCACGAGATGCCATCCTCTATTGTTTCTGGCCATGAAGAAGTCAGGGGAAGAGGAATCCGGGTGGGAGGAAATACAGGGCAGGGAGAGGCGGAAGGGGAGAGGGAGCCTGGCACGTGCCAGCAACAGACTGGAGGGCGGAGCAGCTGGAGAGGGTGGTGGAGGGGAGGAGGGGCCAAAGGAGAGGACACAGAGAGGGCAGGATTGCCAGGGTGTGCTGGGGGCCATCGCAAGGGCTCTGGCTTCTGCTCTCAGTGGAATGGGGAGACCCTGGAGGGCTTGGCAGGCTCTGGCAGTTGGTGGCTTACTTACATTGGTAAAGGGCCATTTCAGCAACTACACTGGGACAGATATTGGGGGCAAATCCAGAAGCAGAAAGACCAGTGGGAAAGAACTCAAAAGCTCAGGCCAGAGGGTGGTGAGAGGGTGTCCACGGGGTCAGGGTTGTAGCGTGCAGATTTGCACATGTATCATGGACAGAGGGAAACAGGTGAGAAGCTGAGAAAGGGTTGTTCCTAGCCATGGGCCACAGACAGAGCCGGCTGCGATCTGCGCGGGGGAGGGTTGAGTCAGCGTTGTCATGGCATCGCTGGGCCTGGAGGAAATTTGCACGCCTTGGCAGAGAGGGGCCCCACCGGGGCAGGGCAGCCTGGCTGACTGCAGGAGACCACAGTGGGACTTGGTGGCAGTGGCCATGAGCAGATGTGGGACAAACACTCAGATGGGACAGTGCCATGTGGAGGAAGAGCCCTAGAAATGAACAGAGGGTCCTATGAGCAACCAGCGAAAGGCCAGGCCACAGGACACAGTGTGGAGCGGCATGGAACAGGAAAGGAAGAATCTGGAGGGACTTCCGGATTAAGATGGCGGATTAAAGGCAGCCTCTGAGTTAAAACCGGAAGGAATGGATTGTTTTCCAAAGAAAGAATGTGTGGAGAAACACAGTAGTCACAGAGGAGAGTGTGAGATGGTCCCAGGTCTCAGAACGGAGCTGAACAGCAGGAGGGACTGAGCAGGACACCTCTCCAGCCACAGCTTCCTGTGGGAGAGGGGAAATGGAGCCCTCACCCAAAGAGGTCAGCCATACAACCTTGGCCATCTGAGTGGCAGTCCCACAGGACAAGCCCAGAGTCCTTGATTCCCTTGAACTCTTCTAGGGACTTGCCGAGACAGTGGCTCTTCCTGACTCGGTGGGTTCAACATTGGAGAAGTGACTCTCTTTCCCATGTTGCATGTTTCAGAGGGCTGTGACCTGGCGCCATCTTGAGAGGGAACCTATTCGGTGAGACTGAGCTACCCTGAGGTCCTGAAAACAAGGAATTATCACCAGTGGAAGAGCCTGGAGGGTACCTGCCCCAGCCCCTGTGTGCTACACAGCGGCAGCAGGCAGTTGCGGTGAGGGGGGAGATGGGATGCTGCCGTGCGGAGAGATTCAGGCAGCAGGAGGTTGGGGTAAGTTGCTCAGACGCAAGGCCTACTCCCTGGGAGAGGAAGTGACCCCCTCTCCTGAGGGGAACTATGGAGACTGTCAACTCAGAGTCATGGCCAGATAAAAAGACTCCATCCTCAACTGACCAACCTCCTCCTATCGGAGGCCATAGAAAGAAGCCCGGCCAGAAGTCCTTTTTCTTCTTCTTCTCTTTCTTTCTTTTCTTCCGGCTGTGCTGGGGATTGTACCCAGGGCTTTGCATGGGGAAAGTGCTGTGCCATGGTGTAGTACCCCAGCCTTTTTCTTCTTTTTGCTTGGAGACGGGATCACATTGAATTGGGCAGGCTGTCTCAGGCCTGGGGCTCAAGATCCTCCTGCCTCAGCTCCCAGAGTTCCTGGAGTGCAACCAGGGAGCTCCTTGGAAGCAAGGATGGCTAGACTGTGTCTATCATATTTTGGACATATACTCAAGAGGGACCAATCCCTGGAGAAGGATGTAATATTTGGGGGAGTGACAGGTCAATGAAAAAAAGGGAAAACCCTCCACTAGATGGATTGACACAGTGTCTGCAATAATGGGCTTAAACATAAATAAGATCTTGTGCCTGGCACAGAATTGGGGAGTGTTTCCTTTGCTGTACATAGGGTAGCTATGAACTGGACCTGTCTTCATGACATCTATCAACAACAACAAATCATTCAGGCTTACTACTTCTTATTGATCTACTTGTTGTTGTTGTTAGGTGTCATCGAGTTGGTATCCGACTCATAGCGACCCTCATAGGGTTTTCAATGGCTGACTGTTTCGAGATTGCCTTGGGAGTGGATTGCCAGGCCCTTCTCCCATTTTGTGGTGCTGGGAATCGAACTCAGGACCTCAGAGACTGCAGTGCAGCGCTCTACCAACTGAGCTAAATCCCAGCACTATTGATCTATTTATGCTTACCTAATTCTGTTTATATATCTTTTTCATTTTCATGCAATCATTTTTTTAATCTTTATCTCCTTTCCCTCCCACTTCCTGACATTGACTTCCTTTCTTGTTCTTCTTTTTCCTCTCTTTTACTCCACCCTTGGGGCATCCTTCTGTCTCACTTCCTCTGCCCCCCTTCCTACTTTAGATAACTACTATTTATCCCTTCACCCGAAAAACTTGATAACTTCACAGCTTATGCTATGCTATTATTGCCATTCTTTGATGTGCATTGGTGATAAAGAAGTTGGCTCTAAGAGATTTTAAGTGTATTTCTATATTGGGTTTGGTTAGGTATTGTACTCTTTATGGTGGTTTGTCTTCCTTTCTGGGAGGGACACTGGAAATAAGAAAAAGAAAAAAGAAAAAAGAAGGGAAAGCAGCCACATGGAAGGAACAATTTCAAGAACTGTAAGGTAATCAAGGGGCTGGGATTTAGCTCAGTTGGTAGAGCGCTGCTCTGCAATCTCTGAGGTTCCGAGTTCAATTCCCAGCACCGCAAAAATGGGAGAAGGACCTGGCAATCCACTCCCAAGGCAATCCTGAAAAACAGTCAGCCATTGAAAACCCTCTGAGGGTCGCTATGAGTCGCATACTGACTCGACAGCACCTAACAACAACAACAACAAGGTAATCAATGTCCAGCAACAGAGAAGCAAGATGATGGGGTGGCCAAGAGGATTCAACAGGGACAGAACAGACTTCAGCAAAGACCGCCTCCCTCCCAGGTCCTCTGGCGCCCTCCCTATCCTTCTATCCTCTAGGGAGCATGTCCCTGTGGTTGCCACCCAGGTGGCTGCATGTTGTCCAAGGGATCTGGGTGGGGATGGTACACGTGCCCTGCCTTTTCACCGCAGAAGTCTCTGGTCAAGTGGGCATGCGCCTCAGCACCCCGGTCCACAGGTGGACCAGGTCCTGCCCGGAATCATTCAGTCAGAACCTCCTGTTTCCACAGGATTTGGGCAGGTGGTCTGTGTAGGAGCAAAGTGGGTTTTACATATAAGTAACTGTGGCCAGAGGAAAGAGCATGGAATTGTAAAAATTGGATGCACAGTGGATGAGTGAGGGCCATTTGTCTTCCCTGCTGGTCTGGGCTCTGCCCTGTGCATGTTTGTTTTCTGTTTCCTACACTCTTGGTGCTCTGGCTTCTGGGCCTCACTGCCCCTGGAGGTCCAGGCCTCCCAGTTTACCAATTCCTAGAGATAAGAAGCCTGCAGCCGTAGCCCTGTGGCGTCTGAGCCCATCAGATCTTGGAAGCTAAGCAGGGTGGGGCCTAGTTAGTACTTGGATGGGAAACCACCCGGGAATGCCAGGTGCTGCAGGCTTGGGAGAAGGACCCGGCAACCCACTCCCAAAAATCAATCCACCATTGAAAACCCTATGAACAGCACAGAAGCACTGGCATAGTGTTTCACCTGTTGTATGAAGGGTCGCTATGAGTCGAATACTGACTTGAGGGCACCTAACAACAACAGAGATAAGACAGTCTCCCTGCCATTGGGACTTTCCCAGGCTGAGAGCCCACAGGCCTCCTGTACAGTCTCACACACCGGGGCCACAGTCCAGGGACAGGCTCCAGGCCTCTAGTGACAATCTGGGCCACTGATCCTCAGCCTGCCTCTCTGTGACCCTGCTCAGCCTTCCTCCCTTGGTGAACCACCATGCAGGCAGGGCCCTGGCCCTCACTCCACCAGCCTCGCTTGCCCCACTGCTGGCCCTGGAGCCCTGTGTGGCGCGGCGTGCCACCTGTGTGATGGAGGCCCTTCCTTCCTGGTTGTCACGGTCACATGTGCGCATATTTCCACCCCTGATTAAAACAAAGCCCAAGCCCATTAGACCCCATGTGACACACGTGGCCACGTGGACCAGCTTTATTGAGGGCAGAGGCCTGGGAAGTGTGGGCGCAGGCCCCAGTTCTCTCTTGACCCCGGAGTTAGGCCGCATGTGAGAGGGAGGCGAGGTCCCGGCTCCTGGCTCCCGCACAGCCCCTGTCGCGCGCCCTCTGTGCACTAAGACTCTTTGGCCAACATACAGGCTTCTGCAGACCCAGAAGAGACAAGGAGTGGGATGTGCTGTTGGGGGAGCGAGGACCCGTGAAAAAATTAAAAAGGAGAGGCAGCAGGTGCTGGGAGGCGTTCGTGTGGTCACCATTTCCCAGGAGAGATGCGCCCGAGGCCCAGCCCCCAGCTGACAGGAAATCGCGAGGGAAAGGGGAGGAGAAACAAGGAAAAGTTCGTTCTCCTTACTGGTTTGCTCAGGCTTGATGATGTTTGTGGTTTTTGGTAATTTGCTTGCCACGAACTCCTGGAAGAGCTTTCTACTATCTAGGTTAACTTTCTGGTAGCGGCCTGTGGGCCAGATGAGGGAGGGTGGGTGGTAGGAAGGTAGGGTCTCCAGCCCACAGGGGTCGGGTGAGAATGGGCACCCTTGCAACTGCGGGCTGCCTGCTCCCAAGGGGCCTCTGTTCCCTGAGACAACTGGAGCCTGCTGTCCCGGGAGGCACCCAGGGACAGGGCCTCCCCAGCCCAACCTCCTGGGAGGGAGGCCAGCCAGGTGGGGCCACGGAGCAGGACAGTTCGCATCTCCTTTGGGACACTAGCCACCAGAGGGCGGGAGCCTGCTTGGGGAGCTGACACTCCCTCCTCGGGGGTCCCGCCCCTTTTTTTTTTTTTTTTTTGCGGTACTGGGGGTTGAACCCAGGGCCTCGCGCCTGCATGCTCTGCAAGTGCTGGACCACTGAGCTGCGCCCCCAGCCCTTTTTTTTTTTTTAACTTTCTGTGACAGGGTCTCGCTAAGTTACACAGACTGTCTCTGGTCTCCAACTTGTGATCCTCCTGCCTCCGCCTCCTGAGCCACTGGGATTATAGGCGTGCACCACCGTGCCTGGCTGGGGGGGTCCCTTCTTTAAGGCTTCACAGAACAGGGCTCTTATGTGCCCTGGCCCTGAGGAGCAGAGGACAGGTGCAGAACTCCCTACCCACGCACATCCTGGGCTCGGGCACAGCCTGCTTCACCCTGCCCCAGCCCCTCCCTGAGGGCAGCCCCAAGATTGATGGCTGGGCGGCCACTGGGTGGGCGAGGGAGGGGTCCACCTCTCAGTGACCCCACCCCATGCACCAGCCCCACAGTCCCTCCTAGGAGGACCTCATCCAGCCTGACCCACAGGAGCTAATCCGTGCCCATGTAGAGACTCATCCTATGGAGGGCAGGGCCCCTTTGTGCCTTGGATCCCTCCAGGTCCCCTAGTAGCTCCTTAGCCCAGGCCACCCACTGATGACAGGGTCTCAGAGGCTGCCTCCTGGGTCTGTCCTGACGGCATTATTAACATCACTCCAAGTCTTGTCTAAGGGCCTGGGGAACCGAGCAGAGAGAGGAAC
Organism: Pedetes capensis; assembly: GCA_007922755.1. Classification (NCBI taxonomy): domain Eukaryota; kingdom Metazoa; phylum Chordata; class Mammalia; order Rodentia; family Pedetidae; genus Pedetes; species Pedetes capensis. Next base: position 46,763 of record VMDO01015966.1, read on the forward strand.
CATTGCTTTCCAGCCCAGCTCTCTCTAGTTCCCTCCCAGGAGCCACACCTGGGATTGCTGACTCTCAGGGGAGGGGGCTTTGCAAGCTTATGGCCTCTCTCATCCCAGCTCAAATCCTGCCAGGGATGCTGCACCCCCAGGCCCCGCCCTGCACTGAGCCCTGTGTGGTGTGGGGGTTGGAATCAGAGTGGCCCAGGGCAGAGAAGAATGTGAGATTCCAGCTAGGAGAGGGAAGTGGGAAGTGACCTAAGTGACCAGGGACACCTGGGAGGCTCTGGTTAGCACTGATTGTCCCTTAAGTCCTTGGCTATGGCATTTAGGTGGGGCCAGCAGGCCTGTCGTGGGTGTTTGTGTCCATATCTTCCTGCCTGACCCACAGCTGGCCAGCTCCCTGAGAAGGGAAAGAGGACCTGGGGGTCAAGATGAGTGGGGACAGGCCCTGGAGTTGTTGCCAGAGGGAGCTGGGGTGTCTGGACCCTGGCCTTGTTCCTGAACTTATTTGGAACCAGGTTAGTTTAGCTCTGGCTCAAATTCCCACATTGGTCAGTGCTGAGAGCCACGGCCCCAGATCATGCCAGGGGCCTGAGGGCAGGGGTGGCCTGACGGGGCAGTGTGAGGAGGGCAGGTGGGGAATGCTGGACAAGCGTTTGGGAGGCAGCTCCGTGGGGCCCACTGGGCAGCATTGAACTCTGTCCATGCCCAGTGCCCTGGAGTCCAGGCTCAAGCTCAGCAAGAGCCAGAACGCACCCATGAGCATCATGATGTGCTGGAACTGATAGTTGCGGAGGCCCTTGTAGTAGGCGATGGCGAAACGGTTCCCCGGCAGGAAGCTGATGTAGATCATGTGCTTCCACCCTGGGGGATTCAACCATGTGGTCATCGGGTCTGTCTGTGTCGCCTCCACTGAAGGAGACACTTCAGATCTAGCTACTCACATGTCTTGAAAGTGCCAGGGATATCGCCCGGGAATAGGGAAAGCTTGAACTGAATGCACCCGATGGGTTTCCTGCAACACAGAACAGAGGCACGGTTCTTTCCTTGTCACCTGCCCAAGTCCTTCCCTGCTTCCAGCCACAGGGCCCGGGCACTGAGGTCAGCCCTCCCTGCCTCCCGATGCAGGATGGTCCAGCCAGCCCAGGCTCTTAAACTGGGAGGCCCCAGATCCTGGAGCCCCAGTGTCAGGTGTCCAGCCCTCTGGAGCATAGAGCTGTTAAGAGATGCCTGGAAAGGCATTGGCGGGTCGATATCACAAACACTGTCTGACTCATGCCATGGTATTTTCAGTGGCATCATATGGTTGTGAAAGCTGGACATTGAACAAGGGAGACAGGAGAAGAATTGATGCTTTTGAATTGTGGTGCTGGAGACGTCTATTGAATATACCATGGACTGCCAAAAGAACCAACAGATCTGTCCTAGAAGAAGTGCAACCAGAGTGCTCCTTGGAAGCAAGAATGGCCAAACTGCGTCTTACATATTTTGGACATGTAGTCAGGAGAGATCAATCCCTAGAGGAAGACATCATGGGAGAGTGGCAGGTCAACGTAAAATAGGAAAACTCTCCACCAGATGGATTGACACAGTGTCTGCAACAATGGGCTTAAACATAAATAAGATCGTGTGCCTGGCACAGAATCGGCAAGTGTTTCGATCTGCTGTACATAGAGTTGCTATGAGTCGGACTCAACTTGACGGCACCTAACAACAACAACAACAACAATCACAAACACATAAGGCCCTTAGGGTGGCTGTGGCAGGTCAGGATGCTGCACCCAGCAGGGACCCAGGCCTGAGTAAGACCCCTGCCAGCCCAGGGGAGGTTCTCTGAAGCCACCAGAAGGCTCTTATCTCAGTCTAGTAGATGCGGTCCAGAAGTTTCTGGCAAGTTTCTTAAAATAGCAGGCACAGCTCAAGAACATGGTTTTCAGTGGCCCGCACATCCTCTCCCTGTGTGTTCCAGGTGGCACCAGCAGGGCCAGGCAGGGGCAAATCTGATGGCATGCCCACATTCCAAGTTCAAGACAGACTGGCACCTCCCACACCCCAGGTCATTTCTGGCCACGGAGGACGGGTCCTGTTCTGGGTCTCCAGATGTTTCTCCAAACGCATCCGCCAGAGGACAGGGTCCTGGAGCTGCCCTCGCTCCAGCCTGGGCTCCTTGCTGACCGCAGAACCAGGAGCAAATCATGGAGGACAACAGGTCTCTGTGCCTGCACAGAAATGAGCACAGCACCCACACCGGGCTTCTCCAGGAGTTGTGCTGGAAAGTTCCATCGTGACAGTGAGCGCTTGCACAGATGCCATGGGTGGGCGCCACAGCCTCCTATGCTCCATTCAGTGTGCTGCTTACGCCTGTGGAAGTTCCCTCACACATGGCCAAGACAATGGGAGAGGATGCCGTACTGCCCACGGAGTGACAAGCAGAACACGCAAACCATGCGGGAGGAGACAAGCGGAGCACGCAAACCGTGAGGGAGGAGACAAGCGGAGCACGCAAACCCTGTGGGAGGAGACAAGCGGAGCACGCAAACCGTGTGGGAGGAGACAAGCGGAGCACGCAAACCGTGTGGGAGGAGACAAGCGGAGCACGCAAACCCCGTGGGAGGAGACAAGCGGAGCACGCAAACCCCGTGGGAGGAGACAAGCGGAGCACGCAAACCCCGTGGGAGGAGACAAGC